>OZ020189.1:57419871-57694340 GCA_963971165.1 Philopedon plagiatum | reverse complement strand
CACCCGCCCCTTTTACCCCCTCCCTCTCACTCGTCGTTAAATTTTACAACATCCTTTACACAAAATTAGCTTTTCTGACCTCAATATCCCCAAAAATGTTACATTAGTTAACATTGTTGGAGAAATTGCCACTTGCTCTCTTTAGCCCCCCCGCCGCTTAACATCTATAACACAAAATTATATTTTTGACCTTAATCACCCCGAAAATGACATTTTGGGAAAAATTGACAATCCCCCCCCCCACCTTAACTTTGACTATGTGTTAATCTGTGAGACAAAATTAGATTTTCTGACCTCAATAACTCCTAAAATGACACATTTAACATTTTTGGAAAAATTCCCAGCCACTCCTTTTTATTTCCCCCTTCCTCGGTTAATTTTTTTAACATGTGTTAGACAAAATTAGATTTTCGGACCTCAGTAATCCCATAGTCTTGTCAAAAATATTTTTAATATTTTCTGTGTTCATTGTCTTTCCAACGGAGTCCGTTCCTGGAATGTAATATTCAAATCCAGTCTCTTGGATCCATAATTAAATTACAAACTTCGAACCCCTTTTTACCTCTTTAGGGGTTGATGTCTGAAAAGTTATTAAACATGGGTTTCTTTTTTGGAGTACTTTTACGCACTAAGCGCACCCAGGGGAGGGGCTTGAGGGCTGCAGCCCCCCCAAACCAACATCCTAGACAAACAAAAATTTAAAAAGTACACTACTAATTGAAGAACTCCACCGAATTGCATCATTCAGCCCCCCCCCCCCCCTACAAATCAACCCCCCCCCCCACCAAGAAAAAATCCTGGGTGCGCCCATCCTTTTACATAGTTTCAAGGTAATAGAACCGTATAACAATTTTACTCCATTACAAGCTTTGAACCCCCATTTCACCCCTTAGGGGTTGATTTATTAAAAACTGTAAAACACGTGTTTAAACATTTATTCTTCTGTGAAGTTTCGAGTTAATAGGATCATCTAATATTTTTTCTCCAAACAAACTTTGAACCCCTGATTTACCCCCTTAGGGGTTGAATTTTGTAAACCCCTTCCTTAGTGCACGCCCACGTTATATGTGCCAAATTTCAAGTTTCTACACCCAGCGATGTGGGCTGTGCGTTGATACGTCAGTCAATCAGTCAGTCAGTCAGTTTATTCTTTTATTATAGAGATTATAGCTGCTGAGTGGTTACTTGCTGCCATATACGATGTCATTTTTACGTGCCACATAAAACGGATTTAGGATTCATCGATTATCACAGGTATGCGTATCATACTCCAGATAAGCGTATACAGGGTGTTGCGAATTTGATTCAGCGTATACAGGGTGTTGCGAATTTGATTTTCACCATTGCGATCTTATAAACGGTAAGAGTCAAAGATTAAACTGGTGTAATGTTGCACAATTTAGTGCCTACTATACTTCGTATATGCTCGTCGTTAAGAAATTTGTATAATTCTGAGTACTTCTGAAGGTATTCGACAAAAACCGAAAATCGGCATTTTGGTTTTTATTTTTTTTTTGACTTTATTTGAAGAGATAATGTAAAACAAATTATATTGCCACTTCTATATTATAACATCTTCTATAAGATGGTGTCGTCAGATTAAGAAACATCGGTTTTTTATTACAGTTTTTTATTAAAGTTTTATAAAACATTCTATTAGTTCTATGACAATATATTTGATCAGATTTGAACCTTTAAAAAAAAATAAATCAAAAGAACCAGATTAAATTTAATATATTTGATCTCTGAAAATTAAACCTTTCCATTATTCATGATCTTTTTAGTCACAAAATAATATATAAAATAAAATGAAAATAAGAAAATATCAATAACAAACATACAGTTTTGTTTAAATAACCGCATTAAAAATCGTAATAATTAACTGCAAGGTGGACGTATTCTTAAATATCGTTATTGAATGTGAGAACTATCAGTAGTTTTTGTAGATATTTTTCCATTATTTATGTTTTTTATTAGTTTATTTTTGTTTTTACACTTTAATTTTTACATAATTGTAAGGTTAAAAGGGTATAGATTAAGGACTGGTTTACTGCCTAATTGTGACAAAATAATATTTACTTTCAAATTAATGAATACGTTACATGCATTTAGTTCCAAATGTTGAAATCTGAATAACGTTACATTATTTTGAGGTGTAATGTAATAAAGTAAGAACCATTCAGTCATGAAGATTCCAAAACTATGAAATACAGGAAAACTACGATTTTTTTAAAAGAAATATCCTTAGTCTCTTTTGCTGTGTTCTTCACTGTACAAGATTCCAATCGACTTTCTAACACTCTGTATAAATATTTTATTAATCTGTATGAAAATAGGCAATGTTCCTAATTAATTAACTATGTTTTTTTATAAAGACGTTAATTAGTTTTCGTTAACAACAAGATTACTTGCCGAAGGCCAGAAAACGTTCTTAGAGCAAGGCTGTATATGAATAAACTGTTAAGCATATTATGAAAGTTTTAAACAATAGATCGCCCGTCACATTAAGATCATTCAAACGTCCCTCGTGATATTATTTTTCCCCCGCCTCGCGTGCTGCACTCACTGACGGCAGGGAATTTGGGGAGCTCTAATCGTGAGTGCTTTATCGATCGACTCAGGTAGGTTCATCAGTTCACTCAGGTAGGTTCATTTATTTTACCTCCACAAAAACTATGCCTCGATTTAAAGTATTAATATGCCCACGAGAAGTGACCGGACATATTATTTTATTCTGTAGACTTTGCTTATATTATTTACTGCTGATTTAAAGTTCAAACTTACTTTGATATGCCCAGAGCCCATCGTCAAAATTGATCAAATTTTCTAAAAGCTGATATAATTGGTTCGCACAACCTACACTTAAGTCTAGTTCTTGGTTTTCCCATTTTGTTAAAATTTCTCTTACTGTTCGATTTACTTGAGGTGGAAAATTATTGTAAAACAGATCTAAGGAATGAGAATTTTGAATAAATATAAGAGTTAGACCACACGTTAATAAAAATAATTTTGTAGTCATCTCTGATGCAACCGACACTCTACTTGTAATAATTTTTTTAGATTAATTTTACTTAACTAAAAAAATACTTTATGCCGATAGCAATTTTAAGGAAACATTATCATTAGCATCTACAGTGATTGATAACGTCACTTATAAATAACACATTTAAAATGTTTACTAAAAAATGTTGTAATTTAACATGCCTAGGCAGGGGCGTATTTACGTATTTACGAGGGAGTGAACCCCTCCGTGGATTCTCGAGTGGGGTAATTAGAATACGAGCTGGCCATCAGGTCCTTGAACCAAAAAAACATCGACAGTCGAGTTTTGGGAAAAATCGCAAAAGGTCGACAGTTTTTTCGACCAATGACCTTGAACGATTTCGAAAAATATCGGTCAACTGCAAGCTATACTTGCACAATTAGTGTTCCGTGTCATCAGCCCCCCACTTAACCTGAGCAAGCCTCGGCCGCCCGATGTCCACCCATCCCCCGCCGACGCACAGTGCTTCGAAGTAATGGGGAATCGGGATAGAAATCAGAACTCCGAAACGACTTATAACTTGAATATAATTTATTTACACAATAAATGCATACCATTGTTCCCATGGATCTATTATAATATGGATACGGGATGATGTAACATTCTTTGAAGCCAAAATAAACCATTCTAAGCGACAGTGTAAACACAATTTGTAAATATTGGCCACATCTGATTTTACCTTATATTTTTGTACAAGAAATACGTTAGAAGCATCACAATATTTACTAAAAGTAATAAAAGCCCTAAAATACTTTATTTTCTGCGAAATAATAATAAATTTAATTTAAAAAGGTTTTATTATTTATAGGTTATGATATGTCTAAAGGTGTTTATTTAAAGTCGCTCCGAGTCATTTATAAATCTATAAGTCGCACTTTGTCTTTTCTAGTTCATTAGACAAAGACGTACTTGTAACCGAGTGTTCAGACCGAGGTTCAGCCGTTTTCCTAAACAACCAGCACAGGCAGCAACACTTCTGGGCTGCGTTCGATATCATCGCCGGGTGACACACCGGTGTGATTTTTCAACCTGAGCTCCAACACTCCGATGCTATTTTATCTCCTTCTAATACAATTCTTGATTCAATTACGTATTTCCTGTGGTATTTCCTTAAAGTTTGTAAACTGTACCCCCAAGAGAAAACAAACAACAAATATAAGGCTTCACGTTCGATACGGTCACAGTATACGGAACATTGAATCCTTATTATAATAGATCCATGATTGGTCCACAATTAGCGCGAAAAATATTTACTATAAAATGAATTTTAATATACAAACCAACAAGCAAATTAGGATTTTTTTGTGCATTATGTACTTTGTCTAGGTCAAAAAGTAGGAGTAAGTACAGTTATGATGATACTTAAAAATGATACTTAAAACCTAATTCTTAGAAAAATTAAAGAACACGCTATTAATTTGCAGTTAACAATAAGAAAAACTCAAATGCCCGTTTTGTAAAACTATTCAATTAATTTTACGTCAAAAGCATAAATGGTGAAATTTTAAAAGCATGGGTTATGTTGCTTTAAAGTCAAATAACTTTGACACAATTCTCATGTAGGTATACCTAAAAAAACCAAACTAATCCGTGATAAACCTTTTATAAATGATTCATTTCGGTGGCTTACGTACCATTCCTCGAATATTATGTTTTTTGGTACTTCCTAAAAGACATCTAAAAAGATTAAATTACTAAGAGGGGGGCAGATTGGGCCAGAAAAACTAAACGGATAACGAAGCACAATATAGTTTAACACACAAAGTCTCAGAAGAAATCCGGGCATTTTTTTAAAAGTCTTGTTAAAGCTGGGAGAATATTTTTTTTTCTAATGTTTAAATCCACTAAGTTTAGCTACTAATTACTGTAGCCAAAAAATAGAATTCAATTAAATAATATCCGCATATTAAAATACATACCTCTGAAACAACAATTCATCTTTGGTCACCTTCACAAAATATTTTAATATCAGAGGAAAATTCAAATTATCTTGCTGTACCAAATCACTTTTATATACCACAAAACAGACAAATAAATATTATAAATATGTTTTGCCAACTTCGGGACCTCCTGTTGTTTGTGTAGACATGCACTGAAATCCCAAATATTTTGCGGGTTTTAGCAAATACAGCTACCTATTGAACTAAAATGTAGTATATTTGATTTAATAAAAAATCTACTTTTGTTTCTTTTAATTCTGTCCATTAGGCGCAGCACTGTGCGACGGCACCAACGCCTTATCACATCGCGTATGCGCTGAGCGAGTTGGCCAAATTATAAATTTTGAAACATGTGTAAGAACAAAAGTTTTTCCTTACATTGTGAGAAATATTTTTCCTCAAAAAGCTTTTTCTCTAAAACAAATTGTTCAGCAGTTATAAGGAAATAAACAATTAAATTATTTATAACAAATGATCGCGCCAGAATTCTCTCAATCTACACCCAATTCTCATTGTTCATGATTTTCTTCAGAGCTTTCTGAGCGATCCTTCTCTTGATAACGGTGGGAGACAGCAATTTTTAAGAATTTTTCCACAAAAACTCTTAAAAAAGTGCATAAACGGTACATCATATATATCGTTGAATTCATGCTTCAATAAGCTTTAATTTAATAGCCTATACGATGCTCTTGAAAACATACTTTTCCGTTGCCCAATTTACCCCCCGAAATTAACCCCCATGCAGAATCAAAATTTACCTTTTTATACTTCATGTCTATAACCGGGACACCACACTCTATCTCTGTGCTAAATTTGAATTTTTTACGTCAAATAGTTCCAGAGAAAATTGCCTGTGACAGACAGACAGACGGACGGATGGACAGACACCGAAGTGATTCCATAAGTGTTCCGTTTCACGGAACATCAAAAACGGCAACAGTTTTGCTCGGAGACAATAATTATGTATAATAAAAGTATAATAATTATTATGTTATTATTTATAACAAAGAAAATGTGTAATTTAACCAAAAAGTAACAGGCGAATGCATGCATTTGATTCTACTCGTATCTTAAGGCAATTTTATGTTTGAAACAGTATCGTAAAATGTAACCATAACCAAGAGCCAACAAAATGCACTTCATAATAGTAATAACTGGTAACCCATTATCAACAAATATACTATTAGTTACAAATTAATCATATCATCAACCATATAGCTATACCAATAAAATTCGGAGACATAACTATACATTTTTATCATTTACTAGCTTTCGCCCGCGACTTCGTCCGCGGAATAACAATTTTACTCCATTACAAACTTTGAACCTCCATTTCGCCCCCTTGAATCCACGGGATTGATTTATTAAAAACTGTAAAACACGTGTTTAAACATTTATGGCCACATTCTCCAACACTAGTCCGATCTAATTTGACAACCAAAAGTTTTAAACTGACAAGTGTAAGAATAAGACATCTAAGTTTTATACTATGACTTTATTTCTGAGCTTTTTCGCAAATTTATAAAGGAAAAAGGAATTTTAGTACGTACCCCCGACAATAATAGAATTAAATTCATTCTAGCAATTCACCCAAGCAAACCCGATTCAAGATGAAAATCATTTGGAAACAAAGCAAATTGCTGAAATATCAGAATAATTCATAAGATTTTAATGACGGCCTATTAACAATGACAGAACAAAAACTTGTCAAAACTTAACTGTTCAACTAGATCTTAATTTAAACCAGTACTGAATCTTACACCTTCTTAGTGAATCTGAACGTTATGTTGTAGAGTACTTCTATAAAGTTTCGAGTTAATGGGACCATCTAAAATTTTTTCTCCATACAAAGTTTGAACCCCTATCGGTTAAATTTTGAAAACCCTTCCTTAGTGCATGCCTACGTTATATAAGAAACCTCTGTTCAAAATTTCAAGTATCTACACCCAACGGTGTGGGCTGTGCGTTTATACGTCAGTCAATCAGTCAGCAGTTTCTTCTTTTATACCTATATAGAGATAACTATTTTGCCAAATAAATAAGAAATTGTTTTGGGATCATATAATAGTAATAATTAAATCTTACGTACCACTTATTCCCCACTAATAAGTTTTGGCAAAACACTTATCTTTCTATATACATAACTCACTTTGCATCACCAACTTTTCTTAAGTATAATAAGAAAATTCCAACATGAAAAGAAAACGATATCAGTACACTATTACTCTACTTTGGCGGCTGTAAACATAGTGTATGGTAATATGGCGGCTACCAGCACACACGTGATACTTTACAGTAATGTGTGAGGTGAGTGTCGTACAATTGGTGCATGTTATGCAGTGAATTTTAAGTAATGCGAAATAATGCATGAACCATAGCACTTTAAATGCGTTATAAAAGTATTCGTATTGGGACTGTATCAAACTAGGAATATAAAATGCATTTTTATTATGAACTAGCTTGACTTCAATTTTACTCCATTACAAACTTTTAACCCCCATTTTACTACCTTAGGGGTTGATTTATTAAAAACTGTAAAACACGTATTTAAACATTTATCTTTTAGGGTACTTCTATGAAGTTTCGAGTTAATAGGACCATATAATATTTTTCCCCATACAAATTTTGAACCCCTGGTTCACCCCCTAGGGGCTGAATTTTGAAAACACCTTTCTTAGTGCATGCCTACGTTATATAAGAAACCTCTGTGCAAAATTTCAAGTTTCTTAATCTAGCGGTGTGGGCTGTGGTGCGCTGATACGTCAGTCAATCAGTCAGTCGGTCAGTTTCTTCTTTTATATATAGAGACTAACTTCCACCCGCGACTTCGTCCGCGTATTATAGGTGATAATAATGTAGTTTTGATGTCATGATTATGAATACATGAAACACGAGTTATGTTAGGTTAGGTTAGTAATAGAACGGATTTCAGTATTACATGATGCGAAAATCGGGGTCGGATTCAGGTAACTGATAGAAAAGGTAAATGATTGGATATTAATATTAGATTTTGGCAGGTATTTATGAATGACTGCTTCTAAAATGACTTTTTTCAAAAAAATTAACCAACTTTACAAAAGGAAAAGCACTGAAATTGTTACGTATTTGTTACTGCGGTTAATGGTCAACTTAATTTTGTTCATTTTTATGATTTTTTCTTTTTAGTGAACCTATTCCCCGCATTACAAATTTAAGAAGGAGATAAGATTAATGGGGGGGGGCCCCATTAATCTTATCTCCTTCTTAAATTTGTAATGCCCATGTTATAGTAGATTTTCTAACCTCAGTAATCCCAAAAATGATGTATTAGTTAACATTTTTGAAGAACTTCCGACATGATCCTCCCCCCCGCCCCCCTCCCCTGCCGTTAATTTGTATAACAACCATTACACAAAGTTAGCTTTTCTGGCCTCAATAACCCCGAAAATATCACATCAGTTAACATTGTTGACCCCACGTTAATTTTCTTAACATTTATTACACAAAATTATATTTTTTGACCTTAATCACCCCGAAAATGACAACATTTGTGGAAAAATTGTCAATCGAGTTAATAGGATCATCTAATATCTATTTTTTCTCCATACAAAGTGTGAACCCCTGTTTCACTCCTTTAGGGGTTGAATTTTGAGAAACCTTTCCTTAATGCATGCCTATGTTATATATGAAACCTCTGTGCAAAATTTCAAATTTCTAGACCCAGAGCTGTCAATCAGTCTCTCATCAGTCAGTCTGCCAGTCAGTTTCTTCTTTTATTTACATATAGAGAAAATATAAAGCAAAGTATATTTGATTAATTTCTTATAGAAGTAGTTACAAACTAACCAAAAGAGAATACCAGAAATGCAGTGTTCATGTGCATGTATATTATGCAATGAGCATTTAATTATATGAGAGATGATATAGTATGAGAATTATGAGTGTCGTAATAGCCGTTAAATGTGAGTTGCATGCACTATTTTTTCCACGACCATCAGTAAGGTGACTCTCACACTAAAGCAACAGGCAACCAGCAATAGGCAACTAGCAATGCGCAATATGTATGGCGTAAAGAAAAAGCACGGCATTTAATTTAACCTCTCACACTGCGGCAACAGCGATATCGCCTTCGAAAATATTGCTAATTTCAGGCAATATAATATGTTCCCCAATGATATCGTAAAATGAATTGTGTTGCGAGTTGTTTTGATTTAACAAGATGAGATGTCGCCGTATCATAGGAGCCGTCGAATCACAAGATAGCTATTGCTGCGAATATTGTTGCTTGAGTGTGCAGAGACGCGGTCAAAATAATATTGTGTGTTGCTTATTGACAGTTTGTAGTTGCTTATTGCTCGTTGCTTCAGTGCGAGTGCCGTCTCATGTAACCTCCCATACTATGGCAACAGCGACACCGCCCTCGAAAATATTTCTAATTTTAGGCAATATTATGTTACCCAGTGATATTGTAAAGTGAATTATGTTGCGAGTTGTTTTGATTTAACGCGATATCGATGTATTATGTCAGTCGTTGGATGACATGATAGCTAGAGATTGCACTGAGAAAAAAGCTAATTATTCCTTATAAGAATTCTTAAACTCTTTATGCAACTGTTTAATACTATATGGGACAGCACCGCGCTCTGCTGCTTCAATACAACAAAAATTGCTAGTCCGTCTTACTGTGGTAGCAATATGGTGACAGTCAGTAAAAAATTGAAAGCATAACTAAAATACAGCTTTTTAATAGGCATTAATCCCTTAGACTTTTATAGTAACCAACCAGTAATATTGGGACTATAATGTAGTTTTATAACTGTAATAATATAACCTACAGTTGTAATAAAACTGGACAACAATCATAATAACCCCTTTTTCGTACCGTTAATAACCACTAAAATTCCGTTGTATAGTCGTTATAATACGAAATAGCAGCTTGTATAACCCAATTTTTTTGGGCTACCGAAACTGTGTCGTATGCTGTATGCATCTATCTTATTGCCTGTAAAATTTGAGACTGTTACCCTTAACATTTAGTTGTATTAGGACCGCTTGTCTTATTGCTGGGGTTATTTAATATTTCGAATTGCAGTTATAGAACTGTTTCATTAGAGTAGCAACATTTTCTCATAGGTATACAGGGTGTTATTAGTGGGTTTCTGTTAGGTGCAAATTATTGGAAAAAACTTTTTATGCAAGAAGTTCTTATAATTATAAATATAGCATATTTTAGAAATACTTTTAACCATATAGGATCTATTAAAAAAGCGTGATAATAAAAAAATCATTTATATTATTAAATTTTTGGTTTCCTCTTAACATTTCAAATTAATTTTGTGAAGTGTCCAATACTTATGTAAGTTCACTTGTTTTCAAAATGTAGTCAGTTGACAATTATTCTGTTTCAGCTTTGAAGTTTCGAAAACGGTTTGAGATATCAATCAATTACTTCCCTCTCAGTTTCAATACTGTACTTTAGTACTGTATTGTCTTAGTACTGACTCTACATAGTACCAGAAGTATCACAAATAGAAAAGAACTTGATACTAGTGGTGTGAAACTTCAATTCGTTTCCCGATAACTGAGTCCGTTTTCCGATCTCGAGCTGCAGGATATCAAAGTTAACTTAAATTTAAGACATTATTAAAAAATTAATTCGGATTTTTTCATAGACCTCGTATAATTGAGAGTATTTTTAAAACATGGAACACTGATAAATTATAATACTTTGGTATAAAGAGATTTCTCTTGTTCCAATGATTTGCACAAACAACTAAGACAACAACAACAAAAATCTGTCGAAATTTTAATTTTGAAAAGATCAAATAGGGACACACCGAAACGCAAAAAGCTCATACTTGGTCTCCTCCTAGAACCATACTAAAACGATAAACCGCCAATTGCCAATTGCCAATCGGCGCGCCGATTGGCAATGATATTGTGCGGAAATGGTAATCCCGCCCTCTTTTGGGATTTTAAATAATAACAGATACAAAAAGATTTTTTACAGTTGCATGACAATTTTGCGAAGGTAATAAAGCGTTGTGTTATACGTATTAACGTGTAGTAGTAAGAAATGAAATTTTTACCCTTATATGAAAGTTGTATTAGGACTGGACGGCATAAGACAGAATTGTATTGGTAATGTTATTAATGCATACTGTTTATAAATGCCGTTCTAGCAATTTAGGGATTGCTGTAGTTGTTAACCTGTGTTACTACACCAATAGTTTAAATAATACTGGTTAATAAAAAAATTGTTATCCGTACAAAATTATTCGTAGCAGTACTGTTTTATTAGATCATTTTCCTTAGTGTGCTGCGAATACTGTTGCTTGAGTGTGAGATGCGGTCAAAATAATATTGTGTGTTGCTTATTGACAGTTGGTAGTTGTTTGGGTATAAAATACTGAAAAACAAAAATTTGAATTTTTAAAAATTATTAAACTTATTTTTTCGTACGTTTTTGCTGATTTTACGGGCAATAAATTGTTGGCGGCTGATGTGGCCTGTTCCACAATAATTTCTGGTGGAGTTAAGTTCTCAATTTCACTCCCACCATCGCAATACGCAATTTTTTACCGATTTTATTTGCAACAAGCACAAATATTACGCAAAGGAAACAGTAACTATGAACTATCAAAATTGATTAATTGTAAATTTGTCATGGTCATGGCAATCTTTGATATTGACCGAATATTGCTGTGGTGTTGCATTTCTATTGGTTATAAGTTTGTATCTTCTTCTGTGTTTGCCATCAATTTTTCCTAAACAATGTTCAAACTGCCACATATTTTTGTAATCTGCTATTTTGCTCCATGCCAAAGCAGATGACGGCATCTGAAAAAAAAATTATTATTAGCCTCCTTTGCTACACAAATTTTTGAACCAAGCTATACCTACATAATTTCACCACTTTAACTAAACTAGAATAAAACAGATTTTGTTTTTGCGTTTCAGTTTAATATTTAATGAAAAAAGAAGTAGATATTTGTTTTAAGTTTTTTTTTGTTTTAGATCGAGGACACGCCACTGCAGTGGCGGTTGGTGAAATTTTAAAGTTGTATATCTCTGTTGCAACTCACGGGACCCATACCAAGTTCAGGTCTTTTAATAGTGAGCATACTTCACAAAAATTTAACTTCTTTTCGCAAATTACAAAATATTTTTTTCTTTACCAAAACATTCCTAGTAGGCCCACTATTAAAAAACCTGAACTTGGCGTATGTCTCGTAAAGCGTATCTTACACGGTCAATAATACTGACAATATGTTATTATATTGACAAAAATAATGACCGTGTAAGGTGGATATATTGATGCTTTGATGGATTGAACTGACGCGAATTCGAATTTCCGAATATTAGGCATCAATATCAGCGAGTAGGGGGATACTGTCAGAATTACTGATCGTCTAGGGTGCGCTGTCAATATTAGATCAATCCTTAGTGTAACGTCAGCTGCTGTCAAAAATGGAAGCAACAGGCACGCTCTTTTAACCAATCTTTCATCCAGCGCTTACCCTTTACTGTACGTTTTATGCCTAAACTTAAAATTATCGTAATACATACATGCTTTCTGTCGAGGATCCATTTTCAAGGCATGGATAATAGTAGGTTATGTACTGAAGGAAATATTGACAATAGTACTTATCGTGTAAGGATGAAGAATATTTATACAGAGATTGAAGTGGATTGTTGAAATATTGTCAGTATTGATTGATATCAATATTATTGATCGTGTAAGGTACGCTTTTGTAACAACAGAGATACAACTTTAAAATTTCACCAGCCGCCACTGCTCCACTGCCATTGCAGTCGTCTGTGTCAACGCAATCCTCTACAAGCACACCGTCAACCAGTTATCCAAAGTCGCTCATCTAAAGCACCAAAATTATCTTGGAGAAGAAAAAAGACTATTTCTTGGAGATTGTAAGCAAATTCATACAGAGTATTGATTCAGAGGGGTTTATGGATTCAAAACAGAAAATAATAGCAGAAAAACTTATAGCTGATACAATTTGTCACGGCAAATTAGGGTATTTAAACGAGAACTCCGTACTTACAAATCCTCTCAGTAATAATAATCATTCGCAAAATTCACACCCTGTGATTACTCATCCTATTCCATATGCACAGTATCAACCGCAACCATTTACCTATGGACAACCATACCGGCATTTGTTCTTAAATCCGTACGAGAATACATATGGAAAATGCGTCGTTATCCATTCGTAAATAGTTCTGGATTCGGTTTATTTTAATTCTCGTGAAAGATTCACAAGTGTGTAATTTCTACGTTTTAAAAGCTACGGTTTCGTCCACACCCTTCTTTGATTTTTCTTCTTTTTCATTGCTTTTTCTAATTCTACAGCAAGCTTATGTTTTTTTTTGATAATATCACCATGGTAAATATTTTCGATATGGCTGTCAGTTGATACTAACACTTGATCACTGTGTGCTTAGTTGGTAACAAGTTGATGAGTATGTTGCTTAACCAGTTGGGCAACATATTCGCTAGTGAGTGGCCCGCTTTAATCAAAAATCTGTAACTTAATGAATCTCATTAAAGTACAGGTGGTAAAAATCTAATAAATCAATTAAAGTATGGGAGTAGAAAAGTAATAAATTTCTGCATGCCGGCCAGAACACTAATTATAGTAGGTCCCCCGCATAGTTTGCTCTCTGGGTGCCCGCAAATAAAACTAAGCCGATACATGCGGTAACTCGGATTCACTTATTTTTTTATTTATTTATTTTTGCTTTTCGATTAACAAGTAACCATGATCAGAAATACATTTATTATGATGATTTGCACTTTGCAGTAAAAGTGCGGGACACCTACGTATACCTGATAGATGTAACGCACCACATTTTGACATACGAGTACCTATCCATGATTTTTACTATCTCTAAGTAGCATGTGGCTGATAAAAAAATCGAATGATGTAGATTTAGTAATTTAGAAAAATTCATGGAATTAAAATATAGGTACTATTTTAATATTATGCTTTCCGTAAAAGATTTCTACATCAGATTTCCCTTTAAAGATCGAGAAGTTGGGAAAATAACTATGATGGCGTAAAATTTTTCATTAAAATGAATGAATTTATAGGAGTTACCTTAATATTGTGTTTGTTTTTTCTGCCGAGAATCGCACTTGGCATGGTGACCTTCGCCTCGGTGTCATGCACCTCTACACATTGGCCGGGGTTATACAAGTGAAGACAAGGGGCAAATTAACTAATAAAAGTCTACGTGTAGAGCTTTTTGTTTAACCTTGCAGTAACTCGCCATCAGCTTTTGTGATTGTCTTGGTTAATTTATTCATTTAATGTGTCAAAAACGAGTTGTCGTTAAAGGTTACTGTGTTAAATAGAGGTTAAAAAATGAAAGATAAGTGTCTTATATATACACAAAAAACAGTAAGATATGCTAAAAGTAATTTTATCCAGCTGTCTTGGGCGTGTCTGCTTCACATACTAACGGTCAGATTCTCCAACGCTAGACCGGTCTAATTTGACAGCCAAACGTTTTAAACTCAGTGTAAGAATAAGACAACTATACTATGAATTTGTTTCTGAGTTTTTTCGCAAATTTAGCAAGAAAAGGGCAATTTCAGTACCTACTTTAATAGAACTATAATAGAACTAAATTCATTTTAGCAACACGTTCCAAGATGAAAATCATTGAGAAACCAAGCAAATCGCTTAAATATTAGAATAGCTCAAGTTTTTAATGACCACTCATAAACAATGACAGGACAAAAACCTGTCAAAACCTCACTGATCAACTAAACGATCTTAATTTGAACCAGTACTATATTCTATCCAATTTAATTTGAGAATGATGAGAGAAAAAACAATTGAACGACAATTCACCCTATTGGTCAGTTCCATGGACAGTTTAGACCAGAACATATTTTAGCAATCACAATAGTCATCCTTTCTTTCCTGATAATCACGGAGGAATCAGAGTTCTTTCTATCAGTGTTGGCAAAAGTGCATTGAAAAAAGACATAAAAACGAATATGTTCAAATGTTTATCGTACCTCCTTCGCTTGTGAAAGTATTGCTGGTTATATACTTTGGAAGCTTAGTCGTCGCAAAATTTTTTTCTTTCCAATATGAAATTCCCAACGTAATACAATTTCTTTCTCTCCTTGTTAGCAAGAGGGGCATTATTAAACGACATAAAAACGATGTTGTTGCAATTAAAAAAGAATAATCAAACATTTTATCACAGCCGCCTTTGTTTGTGCAAGTATTTCTGGTTGTCCACTTTGAATTGAAAGTTTTATCGGAATTGTTATAAAAAATAAATTCCTAATCTGGCAAAATAATTATGTAAGTTTTATGATTTTATAGCAAAAGACCTTTGTTTTTACTGAACACAAAAAGCATTTGCAAAAATCTCGTTTTTATTAAGCACAAAAAGTATCAGCATAGCCACAATACCCTTTTCATTGTATACTACTTAAAATTGTTTCCTACCCCTCTTAGAAACAATAGTTCCTCTAACTAATAATTTGCAATAAAAGGATTGGAGAAAAAGTTTTTAAATAAATAAAGAAAAACGTTTCTTTTTCGAGATACAGGGTGTTTAATATTTTCATACCTCAAGTATTCCGAAGAGTTAGGAGAAATATGCGAAGACGATTTAGAGCACGTATTGAAGCACAAAGATGCCATTTCCAGCATCTACTATAAACTTAAATCAAAAAGCACCGTTTCCTGAACAAAAAATATTTAAAAAAAAATCATTTTCATTATTTGTTTTTATTATAAGAAATCAATTAATTTTTATCTCGAAAACGGTGCGTCAGAACGAAAAAGCTCAAGAGACACTTGACCGGGATTAAAGAAAACGATATTCAATTTTGCAAAAAATCAGCGGCGTGCTATTTTTTCCGCTAAAAATAAAGTCTTACCAGCACTCACGCCACTGATGCAAGTACTTAAAAAAATAAATTTTTGCACGTAAAGGTACCTTTTGATTACATATTGGAGTGTACCAAAATTCATGTCAATATCTTAACGCATTCTCAAGAAATTAAATAGAAACATTTAAAACAGAAAATATTAAATAAAAAATATCTCGAAAAAGCGTTTGAGGATCCATGTTTACATAAACTTATTTTCATATTTTTAGATGTAGAATCTGCCCTTACAATTTCTTAACATCTTTTTGTAACACCCTATATAATGAGAATGTATCTATAATACAGCCTACCTGCGAACAGTGACGATTGTGTGAGTTAAAGACGCGATAAAAATTGTTTAATCGAATATACCAAGTAGTTTTACAATTTTTAACTGTAAGTGTTGAAAGTCTTAGTTCCAGAAGGATAGATACACTTTGTAATGGCAATGTGACTTCAGCTTTAAATTGAAATCAAACGTTTCTAGGGCGCAATTTGCAGTATTGGCACTCCTTTCTCAATATCTGAAGAAATCTTCTGTGATGCCCTCTGTTCTCAACTTTCTATCGGGTCGGCCTTCCTGTTACTCATTCCCAATATTCCCATAACGCCCGGTCCAAGTAATGCAAAGAAAAACAAATATGTACACTGAACAAATCGTTTGGACTTTTCTTCACACAAAATTGTAGCAAAGCCTTTGTAGAGCAATTTACTTTAATTGGATTATTAGTTACAACAGTTTTTATACATTTTCATACAATTGTAGCAAATTTTGCTACAAATTGGTCTTGGACATTTTTGAGAACAAATTGTTGGAAAAAGGTACACAATTGTAGTGAAATGTCCCACGATGTTTTTTCAGTGTATCTTGCGTAATATTTCAACAGTCGCAGATTCATAGAACACAGCAATTTAAGCTGCTTGTACTTTATATAAACTTTTTAGGTATATTTTTACAATGCAAAAACATCTTATCGGACGACAGGCTTCAAATAATATGTCATATTTATGTTTCTCATAACCTAACTTTTTACCAGTTTTGATTTTACGAGTATGAGAGAGAAAGAAGACGAGAGAGAAAAAGGGAGAGAGAAAGAACATGAGAGATATAATTGATCTCTCCGTTGTAAAATGGGGTTCTGTCATCATTCTCGAATCAAATTAGATACGGTATAAATCTTAAACCTTTTTGGTGAATCTGAACGTAAGTGTCCAATGGTAATAATTTTTATGCACTAAAAATTTTAAAATCCTGCCACCAGTGCTAAAACTATATGGCAACAACGAACGTAGACAGCGTGAAACAAGAAGGGAGGCGCAAAATTGTTTTCCCTCGACGATTAGAGTGCGACCATCCGTAAGGTAACATTGTTACATAGAAAATTGTTGGTGTTGATGGAAATTTGTATATGGCTTCCACTTAAGCCCGAAGGGGCTATAGCTGCATGTATAAGAAACTGCTGCGAAACAGCTGAAAGTTGTCAGTTTTATAGCATAACTTTTTAAATTTTAAAATACGCAATATTCTCTTAGGATGTAAATCTAAAATTTTATTAGGTAGTTTCTAGGAGTTCTACAACGGTTAAAATATCATTAAACATTTTCGACAATTTACAAAGTGAACTTTCTATCCTTTTTGACAGTAGAAATGTCGTAAGAACTTTGAACACTCCGTTTTTTTGCATCATCTTCAGTAATTTGGCTAAACTCTTTATTGTGTTATTGTGAAATAGGTGCGTTATTATGCAATATTACTAGGAAAAATAAGCAATTTTGCAAAATTCCTAACTTCATTCAAATATTGAATTAAAACTGACATTTCTGCAATCACAGGGTACCATTTTAATGATTTTGCAAAGATTCTAATGCGGTTCAGTAGGATTGACAAGAGAAAAGTGATTCGCCTGGCATAATAGATACACGTTTATTGGTTATCAATGGCTCAACAGTGGGAGATTAATTTGCTATCTTTTGCTCATCGTTCGCTGCTTACGAGAACTCCTCCTTACCTTCGGTAAAAACTCAGTTTTAGTTCAAATCAACATTCCGCGCATATAAGATCTAGTAATGTATTAAATACTCCTAAACATAGAACGGTATTTTATCAATGTTCATTTTCATACATTGCTGCTAAATTGTACAACAAAAAAGATTTATGATTAACCAAGAGAGCTCAACCGATAACTTTTAAAGCCAAGATCAAACAATAATTATACTATTCGAAGTTTGTAATTTAGTTCATCTTTTTCTTATGACTCTAGGGGTGCCTGCTTTTTGGTTTGGGTCGCTTGTGCGAGGGGAGCAGGCGTTTGCAGAGCTGTATTATTGCCATTTTTTTTCATTATTTTTCGGTGAACTTTAGGGATAAATTCAGTCTACAGTATTTGCTTTGGTGCCTTTATGTCCTTACATTTAAGTTAATTGTAAGAGTAGTTATTGAGCTGAAATTTGCCTAGTTGTGTTGTAAAGCTTGTTTTTCTTTATAAATAGAGAAAATTATTATTATTGTATAGTGCAAGGAAAAGTAGACTTGTGGACGTTCTTGCCTGTTGATTTAGTTAAGTAGTTTTTGAGGAAATGAAAAAGTAATTTTTTGTACTTTTATGAAACTTCGCACATATATTTAATATGTTACAAAATAAGTTTATACACTTCCTTTAAAGCGGATATTAACACAAATGTTGGTAGAAATGCACTTAAAAACGTCAATAAAACAATTTTGGGGACAAATCAATCATGGGAACAATAAAATATATTTGGAAAATGGGAAATATTTGGGGACATGTTTTTTTAAAAGGGTACATTTTGGCGAAATTTACTTATAATGATACAAGCGCATGACCACTAGAAAAGTAAAAAATTGTCTTATGTATAAAACAGAAACAACAAATAATCTACCATTTATCGGCGGCTGCTATACGATTTATTGCCTTAACCTTTTGAACCAACATCTTGGTTGTTAAACGACCCATGCTGGATGTTGCATAGACAAGCACAGTTTGGTAGCGTCGCTTCTAGTAATGTAAGGATACGTATCCAAAAATCCGTTGGATCCGAATATTAAAAGAATCCGGATTATCCGTAACCGGCCGAGAACTTGATTCGGAATCAAAATAAATTCGCATCAGGTGGTTAGTTACTAATGCAAAGTGCAAAGAGAAAACGGAATCGGAATCGAGTGTAAGCGAACAACACGGTCTGCGATTTGGCATATTTGATCTTATGCTTTCTCTTTCTAATGACATTTCCTAAAAAAAGATAGTATAGTTATCGGGGTAACGGGTATCATATGGGATGAGACCCAAACGCGAACGAAGGACGGTGCCTTCTTATCCCTAACCTTCGATTTCGAATTTCGAATGATATAATACCGCATCGACCTACCTAGCCGTATCCGGATAGAAAATGTTTAGGTGTTGCATATGTATACATGATTTGTAACCGCTTTCGCGCGGGTCAAGAAATGAATACGTATTCAGATAATGGATACGGATATTAGCTGATTCCAATTCTGTATTATTCGGATATCTAAAGAATACGCATATTTACAACACTAGTCGCTTCGTCTTTCGGTCATCATGTTCGAGTTTGCGAGCTATTCATTTATTGTCTTTTAAATTCTGGGACAAACCCTTATTTTTCTGCATTCTGTCTGCGCCTATAAGGACAATTCTGTTATTTTTCTGTGATGTAACGTTTCAAAACGTTGTATGTGTTCTTAATTTTGACTTGGTTCTTAGTGCTTTAATTTTAATTACATTTTGTGCCCATAAATAAATTGCTGAGTCCACTAACGAAATGTCGAAGATGAGACATTGTAGTCTAGCTTAAGGTATATTTTTACTTGTGCGTCTGGCGGTAGCGTCCGGCGGTAACCGCTAGCGGTAGCGTACTGCTTTACTATATTTTATATGGCGCTATTTTCATTTATGCGTCTGAGCCGCGCGGCCCGACGTCCGAACGCGCGCGTCCCTGTGTCGACTGCTCATAGTAGCAGTCAAGCCGCCGACGGTCGCGCGATCGGTACAGTTTAGGTAATTGTTTTAAGTCTGTAAACGCATTTTTCGGTGTTCACTGCTTTTTTTTACATCATGGCTCCACAATTTACTGCAAATGAAGACGAATTACTAATTAAAGAAGTTAGAAGGTATCCCGACCTTTTTGATGCTCGTCTTGCTTTAAAAATGGGATCAACTTTTTGACGCTTTTTTCTCTGTAAAGCCAGTTCCTCTTCTTCTTCGTCATCTTTAATTAAGAGTACAGCAGCGAGTTCTTTTTTATCCATCTACTGTACGAGATACTGCACTTAACTGTCGTTTCTAAACAAGCGCCAAAATGCCAACGCTTTTAGCAAAAACACACAGACGCGACCGCCAGTCGTTACCGCCGGAGGTTACCGTCGGACGCTGCCGCCAGACGCATTCAGCGAAACCATACCTTAAAGGTATATTTTTACTTGTGCGTCTGGCGGTAGCATCCGGCGGTAACCGCTAGCGGTAGCGTACTGCTTTACTATATTTTATATGGCGCTATTTTCATTTATGCGTCTGAGCCGCGCGGCCCGACGTCCGAACGCGCGCGTCCCTGTCTCGACTGCTCATAGTAGCAGTCTAGCCGCCGACGGTCGCGCGATCGGTACAGTTTAGGTAATTGTTTTAAGTCGGTAAACGCATTTTTCGGTGTTCACTGCTTTTTTTTTTACATCATGGCTCCACAATTTACTGCAAATGAAGACGAATTACTAATTAAAGAAGTTAGAAGGTATCCCGCCCTTTTTGATGCTCGTCTTGCTTTAAAAATGGGATCAACTTTTTGACGCTTTTTTCTCTGTAAAGCCAGTTCCTCTTCTTCTTCGTCATCTTTAATTAAGAGTACAGCAGCGAGTTCTTTTTTATCCATCTACTGTACGAGATACTGCACTTAACTGTCGTTTCTAAACAAGCGCCAAAATGCCAACGCTTTTAGCAAAAACACACAGACGCGACCGCCAGTCGTTACCGCCGGAGGTTACCGTCGGACGCTGCCGTCAGACGCATTCAGCGAAACCATACCTTTAGGAAGCAGACCCATAATTTTCTGGCGAGCACGTAATATCGAAAATTTGCTCTTTAATTTTTTAACATAACAAAATAAATCAGATTTAATATACTTTTGAATTTCACAAAATACTACATATAGGTAATATGTTAAGGTTATATTAACTTGAGAAATTATGCGGATTTGTTTTCGATATTCTTGTTCGTGCGCATATGTCTCATATCAGTCTTGAAAATATCAATATTAGCGCATCGTTATTTATCATTTTTCGATATCGTTGCATCATAATTTAAAGCCAAATTATTTTAAGATTACGACAGTTTTCTGAAAATTTGGAGCTTCCGCACAAAAAAACAAGAATATATTGTCATATGCCATTTTTATTAGATTTCAATTAAATATATTTTTTTATTTTTTGGATTTTTTTTTAAATCGTGATTTCTTAGGGAAAAAAATTTCAAGTTTCGCAACCCTGCCCAGCGACTCTAGAAAGACACCCTCAGTCATCATTTGCATTGGATTTTGACTGATTTCGGTCGTGGTTAGTCCTAGAAACCGTAGCTTTTTTCATTCATTTTATTTAATTCTAAGAGTATACTGTAGATTCTTGTTAATGTTATTAATTTCAGTCATTTATTATCTACAGTATTAGAGCGAGCAAGGTTACTTATTGGACTGTTTTGACAAAATGTCAGATCTGACTAATTCAACCTGAACAAAACCTACGTAACAGAAGCAGGTGATGTAACTTCATGTCGACCAATCTTTTTTTGTGGACAAATTATTATTTAGTTAGAGAGAAGTTAAATCGCGGAATGTTGAAAGCAAATGAAATTAAATATTTTACGTTGCACATCCGTTTAAAAAGTGAATAAATCGCACTATAAAAAAAGCTCTCATTTACCTTATAACGTAAGTAACTATTACAGCTGTAAAGAAAAATATCGACCTAGGATGAAAAAGTGTTACGTCACAGCGACTAATTGTAAGTCATATAATGGAAGAGTGAATTTTGCGAATAAGAGCCACATGGGAAAACAGCTTTCTTATCTGATCGGAGAAAACTTTTTTTCTTTAACAAGGTAGCTCGGTCTCTTTGATTTTTGTAGTGTAGTTTGATGTGCAGTTTAGCAGAATATTGTTACCACAGTTTAGTAGTATAGTTTATGATTTTATGAAAACTTTAGGGTCCCTATAAAAATTTTCGTTACATTTTTAATAATAATCGTTCTCTCAGTACAATGGGCTTCTGTGTCCCATAAAATTATTTTGTGTAAACCAACGGTTGTATGCAAAGAGAAAAAAATCTCACCTTAATATGCTTATATGTAAGTAATGAACTTAATTATAACATTTAATCAGCTTTTACTGAAAATACTAAGTAAACCGCAAAAGCTGATGACAAATGTTACAAAAATAAAGTCGAGAATGCTGAAGTATTTTCTTAGATAATACACCTTTGTAATGAAAAGAAAGCATGTGATAACGTATAACTGAATTATAGGAGAGAGACGTAAAGAAATGTTTGGCTTTATAAGAGGGATTTGTCAACAATGTCACCGTTATTCCTTATTTTATATAAACCACAGTTTCAATAAAGTCCAGTGGCGTTTTAGGAATTTATGTTTTAGCATACTAGGAAAATTATTGGGCCATGATAGGACAAATAATACATTCCACCTGAAGTTGATTAATAAGAAATAATTAAAGACTGAATATAGGTGACATGTAATATGATAGTTGTTTGTTTACCTACGCTTTTTGACATGAATAAAGTTGTCTACGTACAATGTTTAGAACCTTTGAAAATAATGTTTTAAATCTTTAAGTTGAATTTACACACCAAATTTCACATATATTGTCCGTTAGTTGTTATACAAAAAAAATCACTTTTATTACGATGTTCTCTAAATGGACTTATCCAACAATTTTTTTTAAATTCATGATACAAAAGTTCTCCATTCGAAAAGCTTATCTCCAAAAGATTAGATTTTTCCGATCGAGTTCAGTCTCAAAATAGCGGTCAAACATCGCTCATTATAAAACGGGGCGATGGCATATGGTGACGTAGTCCCACGATGAGCGATAAGCGTTGGCACCGCTGCAAAAATTTTGCGACTAACTTGGTCAAAATGACACTTGTCAAAAACCTTATTCCCCTCAGGGGATCATGGCGGTGTTGCTGTATTCTTAGTTGGATTCACTACATTGCCCGTTATATTCAGTTATTTTTCGTGGGGTGACGTCAGCTGGAATGTTTTCAATTTTGTCGAATTTTAAACCTTAATAGTTTAGATATTATTCGTCCAACCGGCGTAATTTTGTGTGTGTGTGTTTCGATTGACTGAATGTACAATAATATAAACATTTATTGAAAACGCGAAATGACTGAGCAAGCCCATTGTCATTATGTACCATGTTTCCTTCATCCTTTCATGACTCTAATTGTCAAGAGGAGTCAAATCCCGAGAACTAGCAGAGCAATTGACCGGACCAGCTCGTCCAACCCACCTGTTTTCAAATATTTCATTCAAATGATTACGGGCCTGTATTGCATAATGGGGAAGAGCTCCGTCTTGTTGAAACCACATGTCAGGATTTATGTTTTGGTTTAATGAGTGGGGTAATTGGTTTCTTAAAAGTCTGTGTACAGTCTCCATTTAAATGTCCTCCAAAGAAATGTGAACCGATAACTCTATCCCCGATTATACCACACCAGACATTAATTGGCCAGGGATGTTGATTTGGCAGCTCTCATCCAGTGGGGATTCTCCGACACCCAGTACCTAGTGCATATTGCATCTATTTACCTAAAGGAAATCAAACAAAAATTTAAATTTCTACTGATAAAGGATAACTTAAAATCCTACCTGCCCACAATTATGGACAGTGACTTCGTCTGAGAGAATAACATTGATTAGGAACCTATTATTTCCTTGCATTATTGTCTCGTAACGCGATTTTCAAAGTCTTGCCAATGTTGGAAGGTGGTAGAGAAATTCTCCTTGGCCGAGGTGGTACCACCCTACACATCCTCTTAAAGGACTGATGAAATCCCCAAGGATGTTTCTAGCTCTGTATGTGTGAGTCGGATTTCCCCAGTATACCCACGGTACACAGTACTGAGACTTGGGTCTTCGTGGGCTGTCGGAAGATAATACAAATATTGCCCACTTGGTGGAGTGTAATGTGGTCTGGAGGCAAATTGTACAAGTACAATATGGTCAGAACTGATTCTTGACTCATTCCAGCATCTCTAGCAAGCCATCTGGTATCTACATGCGGGTCAATAGCTACCGTTCCTAAAACGTCAACTGCCCTATTTTTGTCCGTTTTAGTTCGCTTCCAAACTCGTGGTTTCCTCTTCAGACTACCAGTAGTACGACCTGTGGTTTCCAGCCTTTTAAATGCCATGAGAGATTTCAGGTTATTAGAAAACCTCTCCGCCCACACTAGTACAGCTTCTCAGTAGTTTTTTTTTTTGCACTCCCCAAAAATTAACAACACTTCAACTTGCACATTAAAATTCACTTCCATGTTTCATTGAGCAATAAACTAAGAAATAATCGTTAAAACGTCAAAATTCTCAACTGACTAAAAAACTAAGCCGAACACTAACAAAAATAACTCATTTCCATGGGAACAAATAACAATTCTGAAATAAGTGAACTTGATTTATTGGTAAAATTTTTTTATTTTTCAAATTCACTCAAAATTTAGTTAACCGAAAGAGCAATTAAAAAAGCTTGTACACATTATGTAGTTTTTTTACGTGGATCCACATTATATAAACAAAAGTACATCAACCCATTTAAAATTCCAAAGTTACCCTCCCATCCCTCAAAATAGAGAGAGGGGGTAAATGTCAAAAATATGTTCAAATATTTCCCCCACCTTCCTATTAACAGCAAAATTTCATGAAAATATTTTTAACCGTTTTTGAGATATCGCCTTTTAACACTTTAAAAAACTCACCCTGTATATTTAGTTACTCTGGCATTTTCCTGATCTGAAATCTAATAAGCCTTTAATTTAAAATCACATGATTGAAAACAACCAACTAGAAAAAAAAATACAGCCAGAACAGATGACTAAAGGTTAATAAGCACCACGGAAGCGTCACCATGGAAATGTTTTAATTTTGAGGTTGTCAATAGATTAATAATTTCAAAATGTCACGTTTGTGGTTGTGCTGTCGGTGATAAAATAGATCAAATAATTAAATCTAACGTACCAAAAAATACAGTTTACAGCAAAAAAATTGTATGGAAAGCGTTTTCGGACTTTTACAATGTCAGAAATTATGAATTAGATGGAAATAGAACGGCAAAGGAACTGGCTTCCATGTTAAATGATTGGGCCGTAAATATGCGAAAAAAGAATGGTACGGAGTTTAAAAAAACTACAATCAAAACCATATGCAACACATCAAGTAAGCTGTTAAAAAAAGAAAAATACCATAAAGAATATAAAGTTATAATAGATCCATTCAAGAGCATCACATTTCATCAAGCACGAGTTGCTCGCGACGCTTCGAGGCGAAACCTGAAATCAAATCTCTGTAAAAGAAAACAAAGTTCAACAGCGTTAAGTTCAGCAGAAATAGCTAAAATGGTAAATTTATGGGATAAAAACACCCCTGAAGGGCTGCAACGGAAATTCTATCATATCGCTGCAGTAGAATTGGCTGGGCGAGATGGAGAATCTGCAGCTTACTTTAACTGACTTTTTAATTATGAAACAAATAATAAAATAGGTCCGCAACAAATTGGATTGAATATATCCCCGTATTTAGTAAAACCTGCAAAAGTGGTGCGAGAAAGTGCACAGAAAATAAATTTTTAATAGAAAACAATGACAGTAAAGTCCGTCATATAAGATTATAATAAATTACTATCAAAGCGAGGCACTAATATTAAAACTAACAGATTATTTTTAAGACCAAATCGTTACTGAAAAGCAGAATGTGATCGTTGGTACGATGATATGCCCATTGACAAGAATATAATTCAGAATTGGACAAAATCTTCTGCCGAAGCCATTGACCTAAATACAGAGAAAAAAAAAACAACCACTCCAACAGATTAACCGCAACCACTCAACTAGTCAAAAGCGGAGTTCAAGGGTAAGAGCTTATAAAAATTACTGGTCATAGTGCAATCTCATTAAAACCCTATTTAAGTATTGATCAAGAACATCATAATAAAATAATTAAGGGCATGAAATACATCTTCATCAGTTACAGAAACCAACACATCTCGTTCTTTGCTTACTTTTTCTAATTGTTCTTTTATTGTATCTTCAGTTAAATAATTGCTGCTTTTTTGTTGTATTTATCAAATTAGCAAAACATTTTGTTTTATTTCTAAAATTACCAAAAAAAATTCTTACGAATAACCTTCGAATATCGACAAATGCTCAAAAATCTGATAACAACTTTCTCGAGCATGTTGCTTTTAGAAAACAGACCTCCGCCTACGGCGTCGGTCTGTTTCCTTGCCACATGCTTTCGAAATCTGTCATAAGATTTATTTCCATTTTTGATGTCCTTGGGTTATTAATACTGAATACTATTTTTCGCACGACTCCAATGAAAGGTCTTAAAAAATGGATGACGCTTGAAAGTTACTAATTTTACACTATATTATGTGAAGTAGTTGTAGAAGAGGGCTTTTGCGCGAAGTACTTACTGCCTTCTGCGCAAGCGTCAGAGCTGCGCACGCACATGTCATCATCTGTCTCTGGAAACAGTTATGAAACAGTTAAAAACAGCAAAAAACAGACGATGCTTCAGGAAACAATTACGGAACAGCAAAAAACAGATCCTGTTTTAGGAATCAACTATGAAACAGCTACAAAACAGCTAAAAAAGCAGACACTGTTTCAGGAAACAACTATGAAAGAGTTACAAAACAGGATTTGCTTTTAGCTGTTTCATAGTTGTACCCTGTTTTGTAGCTGTTTCATAGTTGTTTCCTGAAACAGGATCTGTTTTTTGCTGTTTTCTAGCTGTTTCATAACTGTTTCCAGTGACAGATGACGTATGGTAGGTATCGTGTGCGTGCGCAGCTCTGGCGGCTGCGCAGAAGGCAGTGAGGACTTTGCGCGAAGGCCCATTTCTACAACCACTATGTGAAAACCTTTTTACACAGTTTAACTCTTTAAACGACGCCTAACAAAGCCCTATATTGTCAAGATCATGTTGCTGTCATTAAACATGAAAACCGAGGAGAGACCTAGACATCTGGTAGGTAATGTTTTTTCTGTTACCATGTAATAATTGTTGTCTTTTGATTTATTATTATTAGCGTAGTCACAGAAAACGTATGGTTTGAACTAGCACCCAACAGTATGAAAAATGCGTTTCACACTCGTGTGAGCACTCAGATGTGCGATTTTCAACACTACTTGTTGAACAATACAGCACAGCTTTTTTTCAGTTAGTAGTTTTCGACAGTTCCAAATCGTCAAAATCAATCTGGTAGTGTGCTATAAAACAATAGTAGTGTATGTACGGGTCTCCGGTGGCCGAGTTGGTACGGCGCCAGCTTTGCAACCGAGAGGCGCGGGTTCGAATCCCGCTTCGACCATGGATATTTTGTGATTGTCCTGGGAAGGTGGTAGAGGATTTCTTCCTTGACCGAGGTAGTACCACCCCACACATCCTCTTAAAGGGCTGGTAAAGTCCGTACGGATGTTTCCAGCCCTGGATGTGTGAGTCGGATTTCCCCAGTACACCCACGGTACATAGTACTTAGACTTCGGTCTTCGTGGGTTGTCAGAACATAAAAAAAATGTACAGCAAAGCAATTCTATTTTTGGTAAAAACTAGTTCCAGCATCGTTGCTTGAAGTGGGTGGGGTTGTTACGGAGTGAACGTTACGCCACTGCTCACTATACCTTCTCTAAGATGTCATTGTGGTATTTAGCAGCTTTAGTTTGGATGCCCTCTTCACTTATACCCTCGGAGAATGCTATCAACTAAGCTATCTCTGATGGTGGACTTTAGGGATTTTATCAGCTGCTTCTCGGTAGCTGATGCTTTGTCGTAATTCGAATTTATTGAACTTTTCTTCTATTAGGTGTGTTCGAGTTTTAAAAATTCGATTTTTCCAAACTTTTTCTAGGGCTGCGCAGAACCATGTGCGCGTTTAATGCAAATTCAAAACTTTTTTAAAACAATACCTAGTTTCACAGAACGAATAACTTGAACGCTCTTTGCATCGCTTAAAGACGAATTTGAACTTGATGAAGAGAATCGATCAATAAATTAATAAAGAACATCTGTTAAATCTATAAAGGATATTTTCTAGGTTATATTGTAAATAAATATCACCAAATAAGCACGCGGTAATATTAATTAACAATTTGTTCTGAACCGATTCCTTTCCCACAGGTGAGACTAATTCGGGCAGTCTGGAACCAGTTCGAGATTTATTGGTCAAAAAATGAAAACAGTAATTTACTTGTTCGGTGTTAATTCTAAAAGAGCTCCAGCAATCCTGAAGAGGAATACGCATGATCATACAGTTCTGAACCGCAAATAAGAGGAAACCGAACAAAGCTCTTGTAAAAGCTTTTTCATCCAAGAAAAGAATTTGGCAATGTCTATCATCTGCGTTACGAATGGCAGCGGATTCTATAGAATCGAAGTTTAAAATTATGGATTGGATTTTCTAAAAATGTTTCAAATAATAAAAAGCTGCTTCTAACCATGTTCCCAAGCGTGTCATAATCGGCTGTGGAGGTTCTGGAATGCCAGGACACTGCCGATGAAATTCCCTAATACCTTGCGGGGATTTGCAAAACACGACTTTTGTCTGTGCTGTTAATGTATCTACATCTGGATAACAATTTCGAAGTGTTTCTGCTCCAGAATGTAGCGCATGAAGTATACACATGTACTAAGTTACCACAAACATTTTTGAGGAAACATCACGCAAGAAGCATGACGGCGGCGTTATCACTAACAATATAAGTATCACCTGTTGTGATAAAAAAATTTGCAATGGGGTTAATATCAAGTTCCTTACTACTTCGGCAGTGTCGTTTTCAAATCGTTTACTTACCAACACATATGGAGATGATGATGGTTCAAACATATTTAATGTGCGTACTATATCGTTGCCAAGATAATGTTTTTTAGAATCTTCTGTCTCATCCATGGTTAACCACAGTTTTTTATCGTGTAGTGCGGATTTCGTACTGTCGTTCGGCTCGGCAATTTTCACGTTGGATTCTATTTTTTCCAGGACTGCTGACATAGTTCTTTGTTCAGAATAGTAAACGGCACATTACGCAAAAATTAAATCGAAAATAAATTCCGCAAAAGGTACTGTGGGTTGCACTGTATATGTTTTTTATATCATAACTCTGTTCCAACACAACAATTCTTTGTTACACACAACACACAGCATGTGAGCACCGGTATATTTAAAATCTGGGAATTCCCACAAGAACGCCACTGCGAGCAGACCAAAAGTGGCCAGCCTTATTCATCGCTCGCGGTGCATTTATCCAATTTTAGTAATAAATTGATTATATCCGTATCGGGCCTTTACTGCAATACCCCATATAAAACCAGATCAGATGCCAAAGCTCCAATGTCGCCTGTACTTCATGCGACGGCGAGCCAAGAATTGACGAGACGATCCGCCGGCGGTCTGGCATCTAGTAAGGGGACCGAGGTTATAAAAATTTAAATCACAGCATCACAGTCACTGCCGTGTCTTCTTCAAATGTAACGTAACTGCCGTATAGTACAGACGCCTGCACTATCGCAAAGCGATGGTGCAGGTAGCCCTCAAGGTCATTGAGACTGAACACGATATTTGACAGTCTTACGCATCTGGTCTGGTTTTATCTTGGGTAATACTTTATTAAAGTTAGGAAAAGAGTTTTTTCATAATACGTGGACGGAGAGACTTAAAGGAAAACGAGACTAATTATTTTCTGTGCAGGTGTGACGCAATATAATTTTCCTTTAAGTTTTAGGTTTGCTAGAAGTGGTATTTATAAAGAAAAATAACTTGCCAAATGCCAGCATTCGGCAGGAAAAATTATGCTAAATGCATTGACGCAATTATTAAATACCTAATGAGGTTACTGTTACTAGCCTCACATACCCAGAACTTCTAAAGAACTATCTTAAGCCATCATCACAAATCTAAGCGAACCAAAAGGAGCAAATTTCTGACTACTGGCATTCTTTTGCAGCACGACAACGCGCGGCAACATACTGCATGTTTAAACGATGGCAACCATCCAAGATGTGATGTTCCAGTTACTACCATATCCTCCTTATTCCCCTGATCTCACCCCAAGCAATTACCGCGTCCTTGATACACTAAAAGATTAGGTGGGAAGATAGTTCAGAGCGATGATGAAGTGATTCAGGCGGTGCATGAGTGACTGCACGCGACAAAAAGATTTTTTTATTCAGGTATTCAAGCACTTCCAAGACAGAAGAGGACGTAGTAGGAACTATGTCGAAAATGGCATACTTGTTGCTTCAATAAATTTTGTTAAACAATGTTTTTAACACTTTCATTACTCTGCCTCGTACAATAAAGATGTTGAAATTTTGAAATGACGGATAAAAAAACTTGAAGACAATTCATAAAATTTAGGTGATGGTATTTTTTTAAAAAGTAAAGCGAACTGGAGTAGTTGCAGAAATGTCATCATCTGAGTCGCGTCGGGCCATCCGATCAGAGGAGAACATCGTTGATGTGAGCCAGTGTAAGAGAAAGTCCAAACCTGTCTATTCCACGGTGTTCTCAAGAAGTCGGCCTTACCCAGACGACTACGTGTATCACGATCTTCATTTACAGGCTCATAAAGTTCAAATAACTCAAGAACGGAAACCCGTCGATCATCATATTCATCGAATTTTAGCGAACTGGGCTCTTAAACAGTTGGAAGCCGATCCATAACTTGGGAAAAAATAATATTTTCCCATGAAGCGTATTTCTGGTTTAATGGATAACTGTAGGATTTGGGCTTATGAAAATCCTCAAATACCTCTTCATCCTCAGAAAGTAACCATTTAGTGGTCTTGTTAGGCTCAAGACGTAATCGGACCTTATTTTTTGAAGACGCCGATGGAAATCGTGTTACTGTTAATGAATGGTAAGCCCTATAGGAATAGGATAACGAAATATCGTTGGCCTGCGCTCATAGATGTTGACATAACGTAATATGCGGTATGTAATAATGTTTTCTTTCAACAAGGCGCGACTTGTCGCACATCCCGTCAGACAATCGATTTATAGCAAGAAAAGTTTCCTGGACGCGTTCCAAGATCATGTGATTTTACACCCTTGGACTTTTTTCTATTGGGCTATGTGATGTCATTGGTGTACAGAAAGAAGCTACGAACAATTTCAGACCTTCAACGAAACATTGAAAATATACCACACGATATGTGCTAATAAATATTCTCCATAATGCATTCAACGATTCGAAGTCAAGTTAAATGATATCCGTAGGTCATTGATTGATCTTTAAAATGAAATAAAGATTACTGAAATATCAGTTGCAGTTTCATCGTGTCTCATTTTAAAGTTCTGACACACCTATTGGAAAACGCTGTATTTTTTATAATCTTTGCGCTGGCCTTAGATGGGTGTATTAGCTAGAACTGGTATATTAATATATTAATATCATAGAAACTACGTAAGTACCTAAAGTTGTACAAGACGGGGTGATCTACACTGAACTTTTACAAGAACAAGGAGAAGCCACAATCCCCACCGACGAATTTGTCATATTAGTTTGTTTTGTTATATAGTTTTTAAATGTTTTTACATTTCTGTAGTGTGGATTAAGTTCTTTGTAAATTCTTGGTGGTTCATAAATTTGTTTCATTTTACTTTTCTTCTTTAATAACCTGGCCGTTTTACAGATTAATATACAGAATATTCCATTTAAAAAATAGTATAGATATAAAATTTAAAAATTTGCATTGTTAATTATTTCTCTGTCAACTGGAAATCCTTCAAACTTTTAGGTACGATCTCAAATAAACAAGAGATATAAAGGCGGTCCATTTATCATTTATTACCCTGTACACCCTAATCAACATTTACACAGTATTTTTAAATACTTTTGTACTACTAAAAACACAAACTTACTTTAAGAATGAATACCAAATGAATATACATAAATATAAAAATTTTAAAATTAAGAAACGCGCTTACAAAGTTTCGCGACACAAATTCAATTACACTAAAAAGTATTTTGCGAAAAAATTAGAAGGAAAATTTACAAAAAAAGTTTTGTGCTTCAGGAAAAATGCGCCTTTTAAAACGACTTTTAAATAAAAATATTCCAGTGGTTGTCAAAATTGTGATTTCGTTTAAAGGCGGTATAACGTAGGATAAAAAGAAAAGAGCCTGCAATCTAGCAAACTTAAAAAAGCCCTTGCACAAAGCAATTTAATTCAAAACTAGCAAATTGATTTGGATATTTGAACTGTGACTACGCACATAATAATGTCATTATTACCAAAAGTAACTCTAAACGTCAGTAGAATAAAATTTTGGACTAAAAGTTTACACCATGTGTCGATCGCAGTCATGGTTCATCTTTTCATTTAATTTTGAGTTGGTTTTTGGTTTAAAAGTTGAGTGAGCTATCCATCTTATATGTAGCGAAAATAGCGCTTGTCGGCCTATATGAAACAAACTTATGTTTGTAAAACGTGAAAACTGATCATAACTAGAAAAGTTAAATTTTTTAACGCTAAACTATATATTCAGTGTATCTGTTCTTTAGAAACGGACAACTTTGGTATTATTAATTTTATGAAAAAAAGATTCTTTTCATAGAAAGTTTTGCTTTCTGGAAAAATCATATTGACATACTAAACCTTGAGATAGCTTGTATAGGGCGGCCAAAAGATAACAATTCAAAATTAACCCAAGAGGGAAGTACCCCAATTTTTAATTTTAGGACAAAGTAATAAAAAATGTTACAATTGAAAATTATGTCTAACTGTAAGTTTAGAGTCATGACTTCAGATAAAAGGAAAAAATTATATATAAACGTTTGTGACAAAAATATTTTTTGAATACGTAGAAAATATTACATTTATTATGAAATTTCAACTCTTATCAGTTATTTTCATCGAACAATTAATAACTTTCTGGTTTTCCTTATTTTAAAATTGTTTTCTTTAACAAATGTTAGAATACCTTTTTAAATAGGGGGCCATATAATTTTTAATCCTAAGTAACATTTTCTTAATATATTTTGCCCTAATTAAAAAAATTAGGGATAATTCTCTCTTGAGGCAATTATGGGTTTATCCAGCAATTTTTTTTTTATTTCATAATACAAAAGTGCTTTCATAATGCAAACCCTCAAAATAGCGGTCAAACATCGCTCATTATAAAATGGGACGATGGCTTCAGGTGGGTAATCCAGAGTTAACGTGTACTTTGTCAAGACGGATACATTTATTTCCAAAGCTTAACGCAGGGGTGCTACATACAAACATATACCCCCATCTACAAATTGTGTTATAGTCCGGTAAGTGAACACTTTCTCGTAGTCGTACAATGCATCTATTGATTTACAAAACTGTTATTATTTGTAACTTTGTATGTCTTGTGCGGTAAAATGTCAGTCTGTAAAACTGAAAAATCACATCAGGTTTGATCCAAAAAACGTCCCGAATATACCCGATCTTCACTTCGGAAATAAACGTATACGTCTAGACGAGTACTCGTTAACTTTGGATTGATGACGTAGTTCCACGATAAGCGATAAGCGTTGGCACCGCTGCAAAAATTTTGCTACTAACTTTTCCAAAATGACACTTGTCAAAAACCTTATCCCCCTTAGGGTATCATGACGGTGTTACTGTATCCTTAATTGGATTCACTACATTGCCCGTTACATTCATTTGTTTTTCGTGGGATGACGTTAAGCATGGAAACTGAACGTTTTCAATTTTGTGGCATTTTAAACCTTTTATGTTTCGATTGACGGATTGTGCAATTATATAAACATATTTATTGAAAACGCGAAATGACTGAACAAGCCCATTATGGATTTATCCATTTTCGGCCGCTCTGTATATGCTATCTCAAGTTAAAGCATGTTCTTAGGCAGAACTTTTTGTCAAGGGCAGATTTTTCTCGGAAAATTAATATTAAAAATGTTTTGCCACTTTTAGATACAATATATTTTTACTCGAAATTAAATGTATTTCGTTTCAAGCTAAGTTAAAAAGCCCATTCTTGATTCAAAATATGATTTCTGTGAACATGCCGTTTTTGATTTAATGCCAAAATTATTAAGAATGGTTTTTAGGCAACTCACTCTGTATTTATTTGACCCAAGTGTATACGGTTTTAAGCTAGGTTCAAGCTCAATCTACATGCAACATTTCATTTTTAATTCTGTTTTCGATTTCTAACAAAAGCAGGGAGACGTTGTTTTTTAAAATGCTCAACATGTAGGTATGTACTGTCGGTCGGCAACAGGCGAACCGCGGTCCGGATCTGGACCGTGGAAAGTAGAAAACTAAACCGCCAAAAAATATTAATTAATTTGGAAGAACAAATAACTACCTATATGTATTATATTATTTGTAAGAGTAAAAATAAAAATTTAAAACTAATAATCGTTTTTAAAAGCCGCGTTCCTTTTTAAGGAAAAGCTACCTGCTATCCATTTGAAGTTTTTCTTTTTTTCCTCTGGATCTAGATACAATTTTTCAAAAGTATCCGGACCCCACTAAAAATTATTACTTACCGACCACTGGCCTAAAGTGTGTTTCAATAATTTGAATAAAACTTTTCCGACGCAAAAATTATTAAAATTCAAATTTATTGTGTGCCCAGAAAAATAGTTGCATGATGTTGCCAGACTTTGCGTTTATGGTTTTGGAGTTGACAAAATAAGAGAAAGAGAGAGAGAGAGAGAGAGAGAGAAAATCTTTTAAAAGATTTGAAATGAAAAAGAACTCAAATTCACAAATACTTAACGTATAAACTTGCCGAGGAAATTATAAATTTATTTGTAAGTGAACCTTTTTGTGTCACGGTTTTGAGATAACATTTAAAATTTAATGCCGAATATTAGATTAATTGACAGAATTTGTAACGTTAAATAAAGTAGTCAGCAAAAAATTTTTGCAGCCGCTGAGAATTATGTGATAATTTTATAGTGTGAGGAAAAAATAGTAAAACTCTTAGAAAAGATTACTGTTTATGACTTTGCTGTAGTTGCCTGAGCCAGTGGCTCGTCTCTCAACCCTACAGCTCCCACAAAAAGTATTCCTTTTTTCCCTATTAAAAATATATATTTACTATTTTTTGGCTACTTATCTATTTTAAGAGCCATTTAAATTAACAATAACGATTAGGGACATTTAACTCATTATGTCGATGTAGACAGGTTCTAAAAGACCCATTTTGGTGAAACCAGAAAATGGTTCATAACTTATTAAATTATTATTTTAAATATCTACCCACTTAAATACTACTAGAAATAACAATATTTTAAAGCCGATGGAATTTAAATTATTTCGAATTGATAACGAACAGATTTAATACATTATATTTTAAACACAAAATAATTAGTATCTACATCAGTGATAAGACAATGGAACAAAAATATACTTTAGAATTATTACACGAGACAAAACATAATTATTACATTTAATATATTGTAATCGCTAGCAGGTAGTGTCTCGTCATGATTCACTTAATTCGTGTTTAATAAATAATTAAACTTTTTGAGATGATAATTTAACAACATTGTTATTCTATATAGTGAAGTAGGGATCTTTTGTCTTTTGACAGCCCTAGAAGGCCAAAGCCTAAGTACCATATACCGTTGGGGTACCTGAGAAAGTCCGAATCACACATCTGTGGAAACATCCATAGAGATTCCACAACCCTTTAAGAAGGAGTGTGAGGTGGTACCTTCTTGGCCGAGGAAGAACTCCTCTACCACCCACTACCTACTTAGAGAATATGCTGTAAGGATATACAGCGTCATAGTATTATTATGGGACAATACGCTGACATAATATCTGTATTATTCTTATCCTAAAATACATGATTCCTTAAATTCGCCAGAAAATTGTCATAAAATAAGTTTCTTATTGTAAGTTGCTAATTTGTGCACACAGCCTTCACACATTCCTTACACATTCCTTTTTTATAATTTTCTGTAGGTTGCGTTTTACTATTTGTCTTGATATTTCATAATTAGTCTAATTACCCTAAGTACCTACGATATATTCAACACTTACCAAAAACCACATCCGTGATGTGCAATGATTAATATTAATATTACTTCGAACATTTTTGAATTCACTGGAAAATTGTATCAATTAAGTTAAACATCTTCTTCAATAAAAATGATAAGCGCCACTTCTATAAGAGTTGTTGAAACCGCTCCATTCTTCAATACAAGCTAATTCAAACGTTTGAAATTTACAGGCCTTTATTCATCTTTGCAGAAAAATATGTCTTTATGAGTTAAGGTTTAAAAACTTTAAAAACTTGACTGAATAAAGCTTAACTAAGGCAATGAATATTAATGAATTACATTTTAGACATTTCATTTTTACTAATTTATAAAGTATGGCTCTGTTATTCAAAAAGGAAATTTGTAAAATTATTTTTAAAAAGTTATAAGGGTACAAAAATTTTATACAAAAAAGAAAAGATAAATTAGCAGAAAATCGAGTCTCGTCTTTAGCAAATAAAACAAAGGCCTATAATTGTTTTCTGAGCTTTATATTTTTTGGAACCAAAATACGCGGCTCAGAATTTTAAATGGACTGTATATTTGGTAACGCTGGTGTGGAAATTTCTCTGCGTCTGAACTATCGCAGATTGCCCATTCTGGCTCTTGTCTTTGTTATGCAAAATATTAACGTAAAAATTGAGCGGCAAAACTTAGCAATGTCTTGGTACTTACCAAAATCAGTAAAATCAGGTCTGAAGGAAGGTTTGCTCGGGCTACATGAAGCACTATCGTAAGTAAGTTACCCCGGGGTTTATTTTGTAAGTATCGTACAGTTAAAAAGTATAAAACGCATAAGTATAGCAGGTCGAAAATTTAGTATGAGCCACGCACTCTGTAGTAGTATCTTGTCGTGTCTGATTTCTTCGTTTCCTTTTCACCTTTTTTTGGGTCCACTTTTTCTCGGACAGCAAAAAATGGTAAAACGAGACTAGGAATATTGGTTGAAAGGAATTTTAAGGAAGTGTATTTTGGGTTGCCAAGACATTATATATGTAAAATGTAAATTACTAAATGTTAAGAAAAATGAAATACCAGGGCAGTACGAAACTTAGCTACTGATAATCGTTTTGTAGGCAAGTAAAATGTAGATTACATTGATTAAACGTTGACTTAAATATATAAATAGCATGAAATTTAAACTAAATTATTCTCTAAGCTACTGATTTATATTATAATTAAAATCTAAAGAAAAAAGTAAATTAAGGAAGTAGGGACGAAACATTCCCACCCCCCTGAAAATACCTGGGGTATTTTCTGAAGTTAATTTAATGGTAAAGGACATAATTTCACTAAGGGCCTCTTAAGTAGACCCTTAGTTGTTCTAACAACTGCTACCCTGCAAACCTTGTGGGCACCAGGTCTTAGTTCCGTAATTCTACCTAGTGTCCACTCCAGAGGTGGAGTATTTTCATTTTTAATAAGTATCATAGAACCAATAGATGGTTCAGGTGTACTAGGTAAATGCCATTTGGCTCTCTGAGTTAGTGTATGAAGATATTCCTTTTTCCACCTTTTCCAGAAATCGGTACGCATACTCATTAAAAGTTGCCATCGAGACAATCTATTTATAGGTAAATCCGACGTATCTGGATCGGGGATTGCAGTTAACGGTTCCGAAACCAGAAAGTGAGCTGGCGTTAATGCTGCTAGATCGCCGGGATCCGAACTAAGAGGACTTAGAGGTCGCGAGTTTAACACTGCCTCAATCTGCACGAGGACAGTATACAGGTCCTCATAAGTAAGGACCTGAAGCCCGATTACTCTTTTCAAATGTGTTTTAACAGACTTTACGTTCGCTTCCCAGAGTCCACCCATATGTGGAGCAGCTGGGGGATTAAAATGCCACCTAATGGCTTCTTTTTCCGCCACCTCGAAAAATATTTTATTTAAATAGTTACTGGCCCCAACGAAGTTGGTTCCGCAGTCCGAATAGACATTTTTGCAAACCCGCGTCTACTAATTAGACGTCGAAGCCCGGCTAGGGAAGATTCGGTAGATAATTCTGATAGTAGTTCAATATGCAAAGCTTTACTAGCACAGCATACGAATAAACAGATCCAAGCCTTTATAGTTTTCGCAGTACGTAATCTTCCCATCTTTATAGTGTACGGTCCCGCTAGATCAACACCGACATTTAAAAAAGGGCGCGCCTCCTTCACTCGAAAATCCGGTAGATTACCCATAGATGGTTGAAAATTCGTAAGGCGAGTTTTCCAGCAAGAGAAGCATTTACAAATTATTTTTCGTATTAATTTTTTAGCAGAGAAGACCCAAAATTTTTGGGTGAGCAAAAAACATGTAGTTTGTATACCTGCATGCATATTAGAGGTATGGATATCAGTTATAAGTAATGTAGTAAGTGTGGAATTATTTGGTAAGAGTAAAGGAAATTTCTGGTCGAAATTTAATTCAGAATTACACAATCGACCGCCAACGCGGAGCATGGCAGCATCATCCAAAAATGGATTTAAACTTTGAAATTTCTTAGGTAATACTTCATTATTTTTTATTAACAACATCTCTTGTTCAAAATGAGCATACTGAACATATTTTACTAGCAATAAGAGAGAATTATTTAATTCATCACTTGTAAGACAGTCAAATTGTAAATTAGTATTACATTTGGAGTTTTGCAGTTTATATTTTAATTTGTTAGTAAAACGTATGACGTAAGCAAGTATTCTTTTAATTTTATTAAGAGAGGAATATTTTTGTAGCAATGTATCAAATATATTTGTCTGTGTAATCTTTGTATTTAAAGTAGTTACTCGTCTTCCCATCTCAGCTTCAGTAGCTGCGACATTTGAAAATGATTTTAAAGGCCACGATTTTTGTGTATTCAGGAGAAATTTTGGACCGTTCCACCACAAGGTAAAATTAATAAGTTCGGATGGGTAAAGCCCTCGCGAACCACAATCGGCTGCATTGTCTTTAGAAGAAACGTGATACCATTTGTTTGGTGGTAGCCTTTCTTGAATAAAAGCAACTCTATTTGCAACATAAGTCTTCCACTTGTGTGGAGAACTTTTAATCCATGAAAGAGCAACTGTACTATCGCTAAATGCGTATATATCCTGAAATTTTATTTTATTTTTATAAACTTCGCGAACAAAATTAATTACTTTTGCAAGTAATAAATACTGCCGCTGTTAACTCTAGCCTAGGTAAAGATACCGTTTGTAGTGGCGCAACTTTTGATTTCGAGTAAAGAAGGAAAACTCTTATTGAGGAATCCTTGTAAATAACCCGTAAATATGTAACTGCGCAGCTACCTTTAATTGAAGCATCGCAAAACCCAATCAACTGACACGATTCTACATTACACAATTCTACTTGCCGTGGTATAGCAAAGCTGGAAAGAACAGAAAGGTCCTTTTTAAAACTGACCCATTTGTCGACAACTTCTGGCGGAGGGACTTCATCCCACCCTAGGCCCAAAGTCCACAAATGTTGTATTAATAATTTCATAAAAAAAGTAACAGGCGTTAAAATTCCTAACGGATCGAAAGTTCTGGCAAGTTCAGACAGCATTGTTCTTTTAGTACATATTGACTCCGTGTAATTAAAAGGATAGTAAAATATATCTTTTGTAGGATTCCATTTTAAACCTAATATTTTTAAGGTAATTTCTTGTTCCGGATCTAAAGAGAAATCGATGTTTTGTACATGAGACTCAGGTAGTCCTTCAAATAAAATTTTTGCATTAGATGCCCACTTTCTAAGTTCAAATTTACCCCTACTCAGCAATTCTATAAGTTGATTTCGCATTAAAACTGCCGTTTCCAGATCATTGTGTCCGAAAGAGCAATCATCTACAAAACTTTGAGTAGCAATAATTTCTGATGCTAAAGGCAAATCAGAATTACTATTTGCTAAGTGCAAAAGTGTACGAATCGCTAAATAGGGCGAGCAAGCAACCCCGAAAACAACAACATTCAACTGAAAATCTAAAATTGGGCTTTCCGGCGAAAAACGCCATAAAATACGTTGATATTTTCTTTGCTCAGGTTCTACCCAAATCATACGAAACATCTGCCGAATATCGCAAATCATTACATATTTATGTATTCGAAAATGAAGTAAAATTGCAACTAGATCGCGTTGAAGCTTAGGCCCTGTGTATAAGGCCTGTGTTTTGTGATTATAGTGAAAATTTTAAGAATTTCACGTAAAACAAATCTTTATTATATTTTTTACAAAATACAAAAAATATGTAACAAAATTATTCAAAATCTCTCGTGACAGTGACAGGCGATGCATTTCTTTCTATGGTAACGGTCGTCGCACGAACAATGGATGTAATTTCGGCAAAGGTAAATAGTTTTTATTATCAAATAACTAACATAAAGTCCCGCCTTGAAAGCCTTTAGGGTTTCAAAGAAATTTAGCACATATTTATTATTCACTCGGAAGCACACATAGCTTAATCACTGGCCTTTTAATATGCCCGGTACAAGTCTTTAATGTCACTGAGCGCACTATATTGTCATTTCCAACATGTGTTTGAGTGATTCTTCCAAGTTGCCACTTGAGCGGTGGAAGGCCATCTTGCTTAACAAGTACTAGAGTACCAGGATTCAAGTACTGCTGACAGTTTTCTTTCCATTTAACACGATGTTGTAAATGTGAAACATATTCTTTAGTCCATCTTGACCAGAAATGTTGTAGAAGTTGCTGCAGTCGCTGATAACGTGAGAGTTGGTTTTCTTTTAAATCAGTATATCTGAGGTCAGGAACAGTTGTTAAAGGCTCTCCAATAAGCAAGTGCGCTGGAGTTAGTGGGTTCGGATCATTAGGATCTGTAGAGAGAGGATACAGCGGTCGGGAATTGAGGCAAGCCTCTATTTGACATAAAACTGTAGTTAAGTCTTCATAGGTTAGTAGAGCATTACCCATTACACGTTTCAAATGGTATTTTACCGATTTCACCCCTGATTCCCAGATCCCACCTTGGTGCGGCGAACGAGGAATAATAAAATTCCATTGAATGGCGTCACTTGATAGGTTATTATGTATTTCGTCAGAATAAGTGTCGAAAAATTTCTTCAGTTCATTGTTTGCGCCAACGAACGTGGTAGCATTGTCAGAATACAACTGGGCACATTTGCCTCGACGTGCAATGAAACGTCTTAATGCAGCAAGGAAGCACTCTGTGGTTAGGTCGCTGACAACTTCTAAATGGACCGCCTTACTAGCAAAACATATAAACAAAGCTATATAGGCCTTAGTAGTCTTATAGTTGCGACCTTTCCTATCACGTATTAAAAGAGGGCCGGCATAGTCAATACCGGAGATAGTAAAGGGGCGAGAAGGTGTTATGCGTGAATCTGGTAAGTTTCCCATCAAGTATTGTTGGTTCTTACCAGTGAAACGAAAGCAACGCGTGCATTCATGAACAGTCCTTTTGGTAAGATTTCTGCCCGACAGTGGCCAGTATTGTTCCCTGATTGAAGCAAGCAACGCTTGGGGTCCAGCATGTAAAAGTTTAATGTAAAAATGTCTAGCAATTAGTTTGGTGAGGTAATGATTGGCTGGTAAAACAATAGGGTGCTTTTTATTATAGTCAAATTGTGAATTTTGTATACGTCCACCAACTCTGATTGTGTTAGTCCTGCTATCAAAAAATGGATTAAGATTAAGTAGTTTGCTTTTTCTGCTAGCAATCTTTGAGTTAGAAAGCGTATTATACTCTTCAGGAAAGAAGTTTTCTTGTACATTTTGAATTAATTTTAGTAAAGAGCTTTCTTGTTCTTCAGTACTTAGATTACCGATCGTCCTGTTTGTCTTATTTGATATATTCTTTATAAAGCGAAGAATATAAGAAAATACTCTTACAAGTTTGGTTAGTGAAGAGTAGCGCATAATAAAGCAGGAAATGAAATCAGAGTTGTCAGTAACATGGAATACAGTAGGCTTTATACGGAGTTCAGGGAGTTCGATCTGTTTTAATGTTTTGTCTACATTAGTGTAAATGGGCCAGTCATTTTCGGATAGAACTAGCCAAGGGGGACCCTTAAGCCAGAGATCCGATTTAATAAAGTCAGAAGGACTCATTGGTCTAGTAAGTAAATCTGCTGGATTATCTGCAGTATTTATATATTTCCATGAGTGTTGTGTAGTAAGTTCCTGAATTTGTGATATGCGATTAGCAACGAAAGTTTGAAGTAAGTGTGGTGATGTCTTTATCCATGAAAGAACTATAGTAGAGTCAGACCAGAGGGTCATGCTTTGAAGTTTGACATTAATAGAAGAAGCAACTTTGTCAATCAATTCAGACAACAGTAATGCAGCACAAAGTTCAAGCCTTGGAATTGTGGTAGTTTTAAGAGGTGCTACTCTAGTTTTACTACAAAATAAGTTACAAGTTACATTACCCAAAATGTCTTTGCACCGTATATATATACACGAGCCATAGGCGGTTTGTGCAGCATCACAAAAACCGTGTAATTCTATAGAAATCGGATTGTGACAAGTAACTTGTCTAGGTATTTCTAATTCATTGATTTTTGTAAGCTCTTTGCGATAACGTGACCACATAGTATGTAAGTTAGCAGGAATTGACTCATCCCAGGTAATTTTTAGTTTCCAAATGCCTTGGAGAATAATTTTTGATGTAATAGTTACTGGGGACAGTAAACCTAGTGGGTCAAAGATTTGTGCCGTACAAGAAAGAATGTGACGTTTGGTAATTTTAGTAGTCATTTCAGAATCATTAATAATGAATTTTAACGTGTCAGTAGATGAATCCCAGATTAAACCTAGTGTCTTATTGTGTTTTTCTTTTTCATTTCCAATGCGCAATATGTGTGATTCAGAATTTTCCAAGAGAGAAGGATGATTTGAAATCCATTTCCTCAGAGGAAGACCATAAGAAAGTAGTAGAGATGAAAGAGAGACTTTGATTTGTTGTAACTCTTCCAAAGTATTACATCCTGTGAGTAAATCATCGACATAAAAGTCGTGAAGAATAATTGAAGCTAAATGAGGGAGTTTTTCTGCGTTTCGATAGGCGACTTCATGTAATGATCTGATTGCAAGGAAGGCAGCTGAGGCCGTGCCATATGTAACGGTATTCAATGTGTAGGTTGACAAGTCGTCTTTTGGATTGAAACGCCAAATGATTTTTTGTAAGTCTCGTTGCGTTTCATCAATCCAAATTTGACGGTACATTTTGGTCACGTCCCCACTGAGTAAGTAATTATGCAATCTGAATCTTAAAAGAATAAAAATTAAGTTGTCTTGAATATTAGGACCAACCATCATAATGTCATTAACGGAATAGCCAGTGTCAGATTTGCAAGAACCATCGAAAACGACCCGGAGTTTTGTAGTGGTGGAGGATTCTTTTAGAACACAATGGTGGGGGAGATAAAAACCCGAATGTTGTTCGTCTGATAAAGACATGTGTCCTAGGTCAATGTATTCTTGAATGAAGTCATGATACTGCTTTTTTAGATCAGGATTTTTCTCAAGTTTCCTTTCTAGCGATAAAAATCTTTTAACTGCGGTAGTTTTGGAATCGCCTAAAATATCAGGAGAATATTTTAGTGGTATCTTTACAGTAAAATGATTGTCAGAAGCTTGCGTAACATTTTGTTTATAATGATTTTCACAATATGTTTCTTCATCAGACAGATGTTTTTTGGTAGAAAAATCCTCAATTTCCCAGAACTTAATAACTTCGTTCTCGAGGTTATTAGTTGCAGTAAAATGGCAGTGTTGTATAGCTTGACGTGAGCTATAAGAAAATAATGGACCGGAAACTACCCAGCCTAGTTTTGTTTTGTGTAATGTTGGAAAACCGTCGCCAAGTTTAATTTGTCCGATACATAAAAGATCCCAAAAAATGTCAGCTCCTATTAACATGTCCACAGGAGCAGCCTTTCCAAAATCTGGATCAGCAAGTAGTAAGTTTTTTGGAATGTTTAAAATGTAGGGATTGATAGACGTATGAGGCAGATTTCCCGAAATGTTGGGTAAAATTAGACAAGAAATTTGTTTTTGGTAATTATTTACGTTGGACTGGAAAGTAACAGAAACAACTGAATTAACATTTTGAGATGCCTGGTTAATACTAGATACAGTAGTATGAATGTGTTTCTTTGGCAGTCGTAAAATGTCACAAAGTTTTTCAGATATGAAATTCGAATTAGAGCCATTATCAAGAAGCACCCTGCAAAGATGTGCGTTGCCAGAAACGTCAAAAACTTTAACTAATGCTGTTGAAAGTAATGTTTGTGTCGAAAATAACGTGTCTGACGCTACGTTTGTATGATGATTTGATGTGTGATTACTTCGTGTATCTGTAGTGTTATCAGCTACTGTATGAGGAGAAAATTGTGAACTGTGATTTGTGACATTAGGTTGTTCGTTTGGTGTATCGTGTTTTGGTTTATTTTCTGATTTCTGAAAATGCAGCATGGTGTGATGCACCCTGCCACATCTTCTGCATCCTAAAGAGTTGCAATCTTTTGTAGGATGATCAGCCCCTAAACAATTTATGCAAAGACGTAAGCGCTTGGCAGTGCTTAGCCTATCAAATGGGTTAAGTTTAATAAAATCAGTACAATAATATATTTTGTGATCTTTATTACACAAAATACATTTCATTTTATCTGATTTTTCATCAGCAGCTGTATTACTGTAGAAAGACTTGTGGGTTCTGGACTTTTCATTTTGGTTCGGGTACCTTGGTTGATGTGACCTTGAATGTTCATGTGAATCCAGAGTTTCCAGCAGGCGGCATCTTTCCTTGAGTAATTCAAATAACTCATTTAACACTGGTAACTTACCTGATTTGTTTTGTGTTTCCCAAGCACGACGCGTAGAGCTGTCAAGTTTGGTGCTAACAAGATATATTACTAAGTCATCCCAATGTTCCGTTGGGCATTGTAAAACGTTTAAAGCGCGTTTTTGCGTTTCATCTAGAAGTTGTCTGAGACCATCCCGAGATTCTTTGGTTAAAGCATTTAGGTTAAAAAGCGCCTTAATGTGGTAATTTACAAGTAGCTGTTTATTTTCGAAACGCTCATTAAGTAAACTCCATGCAATGGCGTAATTATCACCAGATATCTGTAACGATTTAATTATATCAGCCGCTGCCCCACGTAGCGATAAACGCAAATAATGAAATTTTTGTATATTGTCTAATTCATTATTTTGGTCAATAATAGACAAAAAACTATCGCGAAAAAATAACCATTGATCTAAATGATCCATCAAATGTAGGCAGATTCAGCGGGGGCAGTGTAATGTTAGGTTTTTTCATGCCAGTAGCAGAGTTATAAATTGAGGTTTTACCATTCGAACCACCATCACCAGAGTGCGTATTGTTGTCAGCAGTTTTGGACTCAATAAATTTTTTGACAGCAGAAATTATGCTGTAATATCTGTCTTCAAAATTTTGTCTTTCGATAGCATGTACAGTATCATAATTATTTTCGCAGTCTGGGTCCGATGTTTCAATTAACAGTTGCGCATCGTTAAATTTTTCTAAGAGTTCCTCGGCTCTGTTTAAACGGAGCTGTAACTCAGTAATGTCAACATCTGTATGATCTTTGACAGTGTTAAAATAGTTTATAAAACGCGTAAGCAAGCTTTTTGTGCTTGTACGAGCAACTTTGGACGTATCTGACATGTTTTACCAAAACTGAACAAAAGAGAAAAAAAATTAATAAGTTATTGCGTGAAAAAATAAATAATTTATGTGTGTAAATATAATGCAACTTTCTGTGAAATAAAAATATCAAACTAAGCCTTTATTTTAAAATGAATGTAATATAGTTTAAGAAAATGTAGTGCAGAAAGTTCGGTACAGCAACGATATAGTCGAAACAGTTTAATCTAATAATTAAATATCGACGTCCCGAATGTGTAAAAAGACCTTAAAATGCCTTTAAGTGTTTAAAAACTGTAGTAAAGTTTACAAACGCAAGTAAATAATATCATTCGAAACGTGTAACGTGCAAAACACGGTAAAATATTGTGAACATAATCTTAATTATTATTAATTAGTTGTCAAAAAAAATTGTCAAATAAAAGCTTAGTATGGTAAAGCAGGAATATTAGCATGGAACGCACCGACCTGTTTTATGATGTATCCCAAAACTATTTCAGTAGACGTCGGCGGCAACAGCAGCAAAAATACCAAAGGCTTGCACTTGCGACTTCTGTGTTCTATATTCTTTAGAAATCTAACTACTGCGACATCTGATTCTTGATATCCGTTGTCGAAGGACCAACTTATGTTTTGTGATTATAGTGAAAATTTTAAGAATTTCGCGTAAAACAAATCTTTATTATATTTTTTACAAAATACAAAAAATATGTAACAAAATTATTCAAAATCTCTCGTGACAGTGACAGGCGATGCATTTCTTTCTATGGTAACGGTCGTCGCACGAACAATCGATGTAATTTCGGCAAAGGTAAATAGTTTTTATTATCAAATAACTAACAGCCTGGTTTAAGGAAATCCGATCATAAGCGTGGCTGCTCGCATCAAATACAACCCGCACCGGAGTAGAGGTAGATTCTCTACGAATAACCGCATGGTGTGCAATGTAAAAGTAGTCATGTAAATTTTGTGAACTCGGAGGCAGCACTTGCTCCATGTGTCCACTTTCTAAATATTCTTTTATGACGTCACTGTACGCAATGTACACATTTTCGTCATTCAAAAGACGTTTTTCTAAAGACAGAAATCGACGCAAAGCCAAAGAACGCGTATCGCCGAAATCCGGTGCATTTATTTTAAACGGTAAAGAAACAGTAAAACTTTTATCATCATTGTGTTTTGTAGTTTGCAGAAAATAGTTTTCACAAAAGGTGTCCTCAGGTGAGACGGGTTTACACTCAGGAACTTCTTCAGATTGCCAAAAAAGTTTTAGAGTGTTATCTAACCGGTCATCTGTAGTGTATGTATTAAAAAATGTTTTTACACATTGGGCCTTGTATTGAGTTTCTAGTAAAGGTAATTTTCCCATTATTATCCAGCCGAAAACTGTATTCATACACGCGGGTTGATCAGGCCCTGCAAGAATACGTCCGTCTTCAAGGATAAACGGAAAAATTTCAGCCCCAAGTAATATATGGATTTCATCTCTTTTATTAAATAAGGGGTCAGCAAGTTTAAGACCCTTTAAGTATGAAAATTTGTCAATAGAAAAATCAGCGGATGGCATGTTGTCGCATATTTTTTCTATGATAATAAAATCCGCTTCAAAATTTTGTGCATTATTATGTAAGGCGGAAAAACTACAATGGACACCCGATTTTGCGGGCATGCACATTTTTTCTAAGCCTTGTGAAGTAATTGCTATATTATATTTAGGTAAACCTAATTTATCTGCAAATTTTTTCATAATAAAGCAAGATTGAGCTCCGGGGTCAATAACCGCTCTAGCTTTATGGAGATTTCCAAAAGCATCACGCACGTTTAATAAAACAGTGGATAGTAACACCTCGTGGTCATTTTTTGTTAACATCCCAACATTAACTACCCGATCACTACCCTCAGTATTAGTAGAATTTGAAGCGTTTAAGGGCGTATTTTGTAAATTATTAGTTGAATTGTTTTCAACATTATTAGTATTTGCAGAAAAGTGTAATAAGGAATGATGCGTTTTTTTGCAATAACGGCAACGCCTTTGAGAGGTACATTGAGAAGTAGTATGCTGATCAGCCAAACAATTTACACAAGTCTTCTTACTTTTAATAAATTGAAACCGTTCTGAAATGCTTTTGCTTAAAAATGTAGGACAGCTGTAAATTATATGTGTACCCCTACACAAAAGACAACATTCAGTTTTTTCATTTTGGCCTTCAGCCTGTACAAGTAAAGTATTTGAATTACGAGGGATGTTTGAAAAGTTGTTACTACGCCACTGATTATTATTATGACTATAAGAATTGAATTTTTGTTGAGATTTCGAAGCATGATTTTTAATTTCGTTAGATTTTGTGCAAAGAGCAACCGTTTCCAAGGCATTGCATTGTTTTAGTAAAAATTCTTTCACTTTTTTATAACTGGGCATTGCATTCGAGGCATGACTTTGTTCAAAAGCCTTCCTTGTATTTGTATCCAAGCGATCTAGCAACATATTAGCAATTATAAAATCCCAAATGTCAACGTCATAATTCATCATTTTAAGAGCTTCCAAATTCTCCGCAAAATTATCAAGTAGATTTCTTAGAGAATGAAAATTGTCTTTAGCGACAGACGGACAGGTTTCTATTGCCTTCCAATAATTGACTGCTCTAAGTCTTTTATTATCGTATCTATTTTTTAAAGTATTATATGGAATTAAATAGTTATCAGAAATTAAGGCAATATTTTTTATTAAGGCAAGGTGTTGTCCGGAAAGTTTTGAAAGTAAATAATTAAATTTTTCGATATTTGATAACACTCGACTGTTGTGCACCAACGCATCAAACATTTCTATGAAAGTAGGAAAATTTTGAACATCCCCTGTAAAGGAAATCAAGTCAATTTTTGGCAAGCAAGAAAATGCATTGTTAGAGGTTGATGTATTCGCAGTCTGATTAAAAGATGCAGCGGCGAAACTAGAGCTTGTTCTTTGTAATTTTTCTTTTTCCGTAACAAGTTCATGATAAACAGTTTCAATCTCTAAATAGCGCAAACTAAAATTATCCAATATTTCTGCTTCCGCTTTTAATTTATCCTGTGCTCCAGCTAGAGCAATTACAATGGCGTTATGATGTTTTTCGAAGTCTCTTTGAAGCTTTTTCAGATTTCTATAAGACATTTTAAATTTTATTATGTTCGTTGGATCAGCTTTTGCAGTTGCAGCGCAAGTTTCAATTAACTTTAACTGATCAATAGCAACTTGTCTCAGAGCATCCGCTCGAGAAATTTTTTCTTCAATAGTAAGCACCATTTTTTAAAAATTATATTTTCTTTCGTTACAACAAAGTGACTTCTAAAAACTGTAAAATTCAGAGAAAAATATGCTCTTTAATAAAACGGGTAGTACGGTATATATTTTATTTGTCGTAATTTAAATTAATCGTGTAAAATTAACCGTTTATAAAGGAAGATCTTTATCCATAAAATTAACAAAAGCAAAATCGCCTATCGCCCAAAAAAACAGTTAACGCCTTTTTTATACAGGTTAGCAGTTGTAGGAACTTGACCTTCACCGGTATTTACCAATGTTAATGGCAAACTTATCAATGCATTTTATTGTGTAGGTGTATCAAAGAAAATAATTTACTTTTATTTATGAATGTAATTATTACTGGAAGCAAATTATCCAGAAAAATATTAGCAACACTTTTGTCTTTTTTCGTCTATGACAAACTTTTAAATTTTATTTGTAAAAGGAAATATTAAAAATTTCAATACCGCCTGGTAACGCGTACAAGAGTCAAAACTAGCCTTCCAAACGCCTAGTCCAGACGCAATCGTAAGAAAATCCAGTTTTTAAATTAAAACTATCCGGCTCGAAGGACCAATAATTGTTTTCTGAGCTTTATATTTTTTGGAACCAAAATACGCGGCTCAGAATTTTAAATGGACTGTATATTTGGTAACGCTGGTGTGGAAATTTCTCTGCGTCTGAACTATCGCAGATTGCCCATTCTGGCTCTTGTCTTTGTTATGCAAAATATTAACGTAAAAATTAAGCGGCAAAACTTAGCAATGTCTTGGTACTTACCAAAATCAGTAAAATCAGGTCTGAAGGAAGGTTTGCTCGGGCTACATGAAGCACTATCGTAAGTAAGTTACCCCGGGGTTTATTTTGTAAGTATCGCACAGTTAAAAGTATAAAACGCATAAGTATAGCAGGTCGAAAATTTAGTATGAGCCACGCACTCTGTAGTAGTATCTTGTCGTGTCTGATTTCTTCGTTTCCTTTTCACCTTTTTTTGGGTCCACTTTTTCTCGTACAGCAAAAAATGGTAAAACGAGACTAGGAATATTGGTTGAAAGGAATTTTAAGGAAGTGTATTTTGGGTTGCCAAGACATTATATATGTAAAATGTAAATTACTAAATGTTAAGAAAAATGAAATACCAGGGCAGTACGAAACTTAGCTACTGATAATCGTTTTGTAGGCAAGTAAAATGTAGATTACATTGATTAAACGTTGACTTAAATATATAAATAGCATGAAATTTAAACTAAATTATTCTCTAAGCTACTGATTTATAGTATAATTAAAATTTAAAGAAAAAAGTAAATTAAGGAAGTAGGGACGAAACAGCCTATGTTAAACTTGACTGATAGTGAAATTCACAGTTCTCTTGGGCATTTTCCATTTGAAGAGATTGATCTACATATTTCTTTAATTAGAATACGATCACTCATTTCAATATATATATTAAGCCTTTTATACTTTTTAAGCGACTTCACAAGAGATAGTCAATTCGACCCCCATATAATAAGGAATATGCACAAATTTTTTACAAGCTTTTATTTAACTTCATCTGTTAGCAGGTGTGCTTGTATGTGTATGTATGTACACGGTGGTCTGGAAGGCACTTTAAATGAAAAGGCGCTGTACCTCCTTATTTATTGTTCGGGGGGATTCCTGGGGTTGTTGAGAAGTCCATCCAATGGTTTTTGAAATCGGGACCCCGGCACTTGTTTGAAAATAGGCCTAAAAACTATGTTTTCGGTGAAAGTCTAAGAAAACTGGTCGTTTATTACTCGTTGGACCGTTGGACCTTGTTAGTTGGTTTTCTTGTATTTTTGGGTGTATTCGACCATTTTTCAGAGGTCACTAGCTAAAAAATGGTCTGCGAGACTAAACAAAGCGAGCTGCGTAGAGAAATTGGGAGAAAAATGCAACCACATGAAGACATTTTTTTCGAATTTTTCGTCAGTTTTCAGAATGACATTTTTTATATTTGATTGTTCATTTTTACAATACATGTTTAAAAAAATAATATTCTTCACCCGACGTTGGTGACTTATAGTGTGACAGGAAAAATGTAAAATGATAATTGAAACAATTCACAATAATGGGTTGCCGAAAACAGGATACCTAATTACAAATTATAAGTGATGGCTGTTGTATTCACATGTGGCACGCAGCAGCCTGTTATTGAAATCTGGGTGACAACTTGGTACCTTATATTTCTTCCAAGTTTCAGTGAAATCGTGGTGGACAGATTCAACCGCCTCACACAGGGGCCAAACATAGGAATTCTTGGCAAAAACCCCTATGAAAAAAACTGGAATCGGTTAAAAAAATTACCTGGATGTGATAGCTAAATAGCAGCCCCTCACGACCCAGTACTTCTGCTTTACAGAGGAACGCGTATTGTGGCCTACAATCAGTCGAAACTTGATAGTCATCGCGATCGGTTCTGCTGACTAAAAATCAAGATAAAATACCACGCGCTTTAAATATTGAATTAGATCGTCGCGTTAGCGAATGAATGTGAAACATGGTATCAATACCTTCAGGTTAGTAGTTAATCAGTTTTATGTAAAGGTTGTTTTATGTGCAGTAATAGATTTTAAATTTTAATTGCTAAAAACAAAAACCGACGAAAAATTTAATAGTTACATAGTTATAATTTTTGTTTGTAGAGTTTTAAAAATATCAGGTCATATCATGCCTGTCATTTTCATTTTATATGTTGGGTAGACATTCAACTTGCCGGGAAATAAAAAAAATCGTGTGCATGTTTGCGCCTTTTTGAGTTTTAATGCTTTAAATATGAAGTAGTATGATAACAACGTTTATATTATTACAAGTTTTATATACACATATTTTACATTTGCTTCAGGATCTGGTTCCACGGGACTGTTTCTAAAAAGACGAACCTTGTATAATGAGATGAAACAAAGTGGACACCTTAAACTAGAAGATCAAGTTGAATATTTAAAAAAATATATCATAAACCGTACAAAATGTCAAGAAAATCTTATTCCTGATTTGTATAAGAAAATTTCGTTTTTCGTCGCAGATTTTAAACAGAGATGGAAAAGGGCAAACAGAAAAACAGAAAGATTCTTGCATAACAACAGAGATTGGTTGGATACTTCCATTGAATTTCCTCGGCATGGCACCTCTTCATGGAAACGAAAACCTGAGCGTAAAAAAGTTGGTCGGCCCTTGAAAGGTTTTGAAGTCGCTTCTGAAAGAAAAAAACGTATGACAACTAAGGAAATAAGATCCAAATACTCCGCTAAACAATTAGCATATGCTGCACAAATGAAGTTGCGCTCTGTAGGCCTAATAGAAGCCTCAAAAATTGTGAACGAAGTAACTGCGACCACACCATCAAGAGCTGCTAAGTTTCGAACTGCGTATAAACGGTTTATGGATACAAAAGTACAGCAGCTTACGGGACCAGAAGCTCTTGCTATGTGCGTTGAAGCGAAACTAACCAGGCACCAATATAACATTATAAGGGAAAATGACCAAACTAGATTTCCATCCTACAAGAATGTGCAGTTAGCGAAGAAGGAGTGACCCAGATCAGGAGAGCATCATTGTTACGGAAACTTCCGCTGAAGTTAAACTACAAGCCTTACTTGACCACACTGCAACTCGCATTTTGGAGGCTCAAAACGAAGTTTTGCAGACGAGACAACCCGAAGACATAAAAAATTTAGTATTACTATGTAAATGGGGTTTTGACGGATCTGCACAGTCAGAATATAAACAAAGGTTTAACGATAATCCATATGCTTCGGATGCAAGTATTTTTATTTCATCTCTAGTTCCTTTAAGACTTGTAGCGAAAAAGCAAGACAATCAAGACGTCATACTTTGGCAAAACGCAAGACCGTCTTCGACTCGCTATTGTCGACCCATTCGATTTCAGTTTAAACGTGAAACACAGGAATTGTCAAAAGCGGAACAACAGTATATTCAACAGCAGATAAATGAATGCCAGTCAATGACTTACAAAGTAAATGAAACGAACATTAAAATTAAATACGAAATGTTGTTTACTATGGTGGATGGAAAGGTGTGCAACGCCGTCACCGAAACCAAGTCTACACAGCGATGTTTCATTTGTGGTCTCAGCTCAAAAGACTTTAATAATTTGGAGAAAGTTCGCAACACGGAAATTATTCAGAGTTCACGTCTGGATTTTGGTTTATCTGTTCTTCACGCGTACATACGATTTTTTGAGTGTTTATTACACGTAGCCTATAAACTGCCTTTAAAAAAGTGGCAGATACGCGGTGATAAAGATAAAGAAATTGTAGCAACTACAAAAAAGAATATCTAGAATGGCGTTAAACTCGAGTTGGGCTTCTCTGTAGACAAACCAAAACATGGGTTTGGGAGTAGTAATGATGGCAACACAGCAAGGCGTTTTTTTAATAACTCAGAAGTATCGGCTAATATTACTGGCCTCGATATAGACGTAATAAGACGTTTCAAGGTTGTCCTGCAAACTATTTCAAGTGGCTTTGAAATAGCTATTGAAAGCTATCATCAATATGTATTGGAGACAGCAGAACTTTTTGTTGAGAAGTATGCATGGTACCCAATGCCTCCAAGCGTGCACAAAGTTTTAATGCATGGCTCAGATATTATTGAACATGCTTTATTACCAATCGGTCAGCTGAGTGAAGAGGCTCAGGAAGCCAGGAATAAAGATTTCAAAATATATAGGGAACGTTTCTCACGTAAATTGTCAAGATCTAAAACAAATCAAGATTTTCTGAATTTACTGTTAGTTTTATCGGACCCTGTTATCACAAGTATGCGAAAAGTGCCTCAGAGAAAGGAAAGCAAGCTAGAAAGTGATGTTTGGAATCTGCTGATTCCTCCGCATATTAGTTTTTTGTCAACTACTAAAGTCTCTTCTACTATTGAAAGAGAGGAGTCTACAAGTTCATCAGACAGTGAATAATTTTCTCAATTTTTGTATAATTGTTACAAAACTTGATTAGAAGTGTTTTTTTAGTACAGTTTTTATTTAGAAGTATGGTTCGTATAGTTTTTGCCAAAATTTTCCATTTAAATAATTTTTGCCAAGAAAAGGTGTGTTTGGCCCCAGTGTGCGCCTGTTCGCTATAAAAACCCAGGCTCTTTCCTGTAGAGTTGCAAAATTCAGAGACGTGAAAAAAATGGCATGAATTTTTGGTGTCACAGATTTGGTTAATGCCATATAACTGTCACGGAAGGATTCTATACTATGAGTATAATTTTCATTGAGGATCAATGACATTCTTAAGACACTGAAATGTTTCAACATAAACCAAACACCCCAGTTGACAATTTGCTTGCAAAATGTCGACTTTGTTCAGCAGCATTGTACAGGAATTTCCGGTAAACGCCGCCCCACCTCTTCTGATCTCACGCTGTACGTGACATTTTGGGACCCAGTAGTTGAATCTCTTTCAAAATCGGCAGACATATAGTTGAAAAGGGTGTTGACTGCATCCAACATTAAATGCAGTTCAGGTGGGGGAACTATATCTAAAATTCTTGTTCCTTCAGGTCCATGGAAAATTGGAGGGTGAACGCAACTTCTAAAATTCCTAGCATCTTTTCTGACCGAACCTTCTTTACACCAAGCGTCATAATTATCCACAGAATTGTCTATTGTCCTAATAGTTAAACCGCATTTAGACAATTGTGTGTTTTCAGCAAAACACCAAGTGCATGGATTTTTAGAAGCGTGAGTCATTATTCCCAGTAAAATATTTGCCAACTTCAGGTCAGTTGCTATAATGCCACTGAAGTGGTGTATCTGTAACAAATCCCACAATTTTGAAATGTTCCCACAGTTTTCTTGGGTATTCGGAGCACTAGGACAATCAATTTTTTTACGCCTGAATCCTTGAACTTTTTACTTGGCGATTTATCACGAACTTCGGTGGACAGAGTTAACGATTGGATTGAAAGACAGATTTTCAGAAAGCCGCCACCCCCATCAATACCAAACTTGAGCAAAGTGTGAATATTTTCTCTTCGTTCATTCACGAGCTGAAGCAGTCCATCTAAGGCTTTACAATAAGCCACTGGGCCCGGCGCACTGGTTTGAACATCGGCTTTCATATTTACAAAATCTAAAGACTGAACGTCAAAGAATTGGTCCACAAGGTGGTTCCTGGAACGAAGTTTCGGATCCAGGTGACTTTCAAACGTATTCCTATTGGTGGTAGCACTGTGCAACATAGAGGCAACCCCCTTTATCAAACCCCCTTTATCTGGTTATAGCTCAAATTAAAACTGTCCTGGATTTTTGACACAGTCTCCAAAGAAATCGGGTGATTATTGACCTGTTGGACGGTGGATATTGGGTTTATTGAAAGGCGTAGTTGTTTTCCATGATATTGACTTAAACGTATTTCGTTTTTTTCAGTACCAGTTTCAGGTGCTTGCTTTTCTGCGGTCGACTTTAACATTTTTGACACAATCTGGTGGCGTTTTTTTCATCCAAATCGGACACATAATTTGCCATGTTGGTTACGCGAGTTTCAAGAGTGCAGACGTGTTTCTTAGCCTTCTGCATAGTAGTTAAGCATTTCACACATTTTTTCATGGCTAACAGTTGGCAAAACCACTCGTGCCACTTTGAGACCAGCGGATTGACCTGAAGAACTACCCGTCTGTTGCATTGACGTAACGCTTCGAGATCTAATCAGTTCACACAAATAGCAAAGGCATTTATTGTCCACAATCTTTGACCTTGTGTTTCTTTGATTACGGAAAGAAGAGTAATCTGGTAAATTAAAATTTTTACCAATATCGTCAATAGCACAATTACGGTACAATTTTGTCTTGCAGGCCCAGCACAGAACACTCGGTAAAGACTCCGTTAAATCGAATTTCAATAATCGATGAACCCTCACTTGCAAACGCCCTTTGATTTTTATAAACCGTTCACTCTTTTTTAAACACAATAAACAAATTCGTTCTCGATTTTCCCCGTGAGAGGCACCACGATGTAATTTCTTTATCCGAAACATTTTCTAAATTCAGGACTTTTTTATGGATTATCAACTCCAGAAAGAGTTCTATACTCGTTGGCAGAATGCAAAAGACTGGCGCATGTTATAAAAACAAAGGCCTTTGTTTACAAAATATCTTCACCGTCCCATTTCCAGTAAATAAACAACTCTCCTCATTGGGGCCCTGAGTTCAATAATTCGTTCGAAAACTCTTTATTTTTACGTCGCGTTCATTGAATTCTGCGAACACAAGCTCGCCGAGCAAGGAAAAGGCAAAACCGCACAGAATATAAGGTCTGGTGTAATATGGAACCGTAAATATTACAAAAATTACTTAAAAACCGATTTTTAGGCCTTTTTTCAAGAAAGTGCCGGGGTCCCGATTTCAGAACCCATTGGATAGACTTCCCAATAACCCCAGAAATGCCCCCGAACAATAAAAAATTAGGTACAACGCCCTTTCATTTAAAGTGCCTTCCAGACCACCGTGTGTATGTTTAGGCCAAATATTGCAATCAAAAGTTCGACTAGTTCTCATTAAGAAAGAGCTTTGAAATTTTGCACACATGTATAAATCGGGTGACAATGCAATACAGTATATTTAAAATTGTTCTAAATCCCATATAGCGGAGGCCCCAAGATGGCGGATTATTTTTTTCTTTACAATACCCTTGATATGGGTATCAAATGAAAGGATTTGACGAGTAGAATAAGATAAGCTTTGTGACGTCATTCTAAACCCAATATGGCCGACGCCACAAGATGGCGGATTACCTTTTTTTCACAACCCCCTTGACATGGGTATCAAATGAAAGGGTTTGACGAGTAGAATACGATAAGCTGTATGACGTTATTCTAAACCAAATATGGCGGCCACCACAGGATAGCGGATTACCGTTTTCTTCACAATCCCCTTGATATGGGTATCAAATGAAAGGGTTTGACGAGTAGAATACGATAACAGGTAAAATGTCTTGCAATAATGATGCATTATGAAATTTAACATACTATATTATATCTGTTTCGGTGATAACTTTGATACTACTTTTATTAGGATCCACCCACGCGAACTACGTCCACTTATAAATAGCATTTAGCATTGCCCCAATGAAAAAACTATACTTATCTTTTTCGTTTTAGTATCTACATCTAAATAATAAAAGCTTGATTTTAAAAAGTATTTTTAACAATATTTTATTTATTGCATAAATCGTAGGAAGTCATTCATTACTCAGTTTGGCCAGTTGGATCTGTTACCAGAGGCGTCGATGCCGAAAATTAAGTACGCACATTTACGTATTTGACAAAAATAATTTGATTCATATTCATGTGTAAACTAAAAAAACGTTCAAGCGCATGAAGGGTTCCGTGCCACATACAATATTGTGAATTTCTCACAGAATGCAAAATTCTCAATACCTATGGCATCGTCGAAAGACATTCTAAATAGTATAGTCACTTGCTTATCGCGCTGTAAATCACCCCTCTGCCATTGATCGCCTCTTGCCTAAGCTTGATTCCTGGGAAAACCAGGTACGGGGTTACACAGTACCGAGTGCGCCAAATAAAATTTAGTTTTTTTTTAATGGAGTCTCGTCCTTGATATTGTCGTGTTGATGGGTGTAATATTAGTGAAAAATGTTTAATTTTTCGATGCCCTAAGGATCCTCAAAGGTAGTCATCAGAAAGTGTGTAACTGTTATATAATTCACATTTTTTTATCTATTAGATTTAAAGGTTAACCTTTCACTTGCACTAAGATTTATGAAACAGACTGTCACCTATGGCTTGTTGACAAAATATCATATTAATTTCGTTTCACTTACCTTTTCCATCAGTTACCTGAGTCTGACCCCGATTTTTGCGTCGTCATATTGTGATCCGGTCTCTAATATTAAATACGTAGTTGTAGCTTTACCATTGGAGAAATATTCTTAAAAGTGGATGGGTTCGACCAAAGTACATCCCCTGAAATTCCGTGCGCATGTCTAGCACGCTTGGCTTGCACGTGGTACAGATTTTGGTCTACTGCGCAGATGTCAAAAAACGAAAAAGATAAGAAACGAAAAATAAAAAGTCGAAAGAAAAGTTGAGAAAAAAGTGAAAAGTTAAATACGTAGTTGTAGGTTGTAGCTTTACAATTGGAGACATATTCTCAGAAGTGGATGGGTTCGAATGTACATTCCCTGAAATTCCGTGCGCTTAGTTTGCGCGTGGAACACTTTTGGTCTACTGCACATATGTCAAAAAATGAAAGCATGTAATATTGAAATCCGGTCTCTGATGTTAAATACGTAGCTGTAGCTTTACAATTGGAGATATATTCTTAAAAGTGGATGGGTCTAAATGTAGACACCAAGTTACATTTCCTGAACTTGCGTGCGCATGTCTAGTACGCTCGGTTTGCGCATCGAGCGCAGTTTGGTCTACTGCGCAGATGTCAAAAAAACCAACGAACAAGTTAGGAAAACAAATGCTCCACAGAAACAAAACAAAAATGTGCGCGCGCACTTGTATTGCGCAGGCTAGTACTGCCTGGCACCAAAGGTCGACTACCGGTTGTCGACGTATGCCCCGCACGGACGGAAAAATTGTGTGCCATTTTGACCTTTTTAATGTATGTTGAATGTAGGACTACTCGATAGAAAAAAATTCTTTAAAATTACGGCACGCCGCGCCGTCCGGAACCCTCTATGAGCGAGTCGAACTCGCACTTGACCGGTTTTGGCTCTGGTGACAGATAGAAAGTGGCCAAGTTTATTCATTACAAACCCAAAAAAAATATTTTGAAGAAAATTACTAGGATAATTTAACTACAAAAAATGTTTACTTTTCGGAATAATTTACTACAATTTAAAAAGTAGCCATTTGTCTTTAGTGAATAATGACGTCAGGAGATTAGCAAAAATAAGTGTTAATCTACATGTTAACGAAAGCTTAACCGAAAGTAAAACAGGTTTGTTTTTCTCGGAAACAGTCAGAGGGAGAGCCATGGAATTTTTTGGGTTGATAGAGGAATAGTGCAACTAGCTTCGGTAAAAAATTCAGATATACAGAATGTTTCGTTTGAAAGCTATTAAACGAAATTTCCGCAATTTCCATTGAAATCGGGTACAGGTCGCAAAAGTGAATTACATCGAAGTAAATGTTTGGTGGTTGTAGAGGACCCGGAGCTTAAGAACTCTATTAGAACTGGCGAGGATCGGAGAATGGCAAGTAATTGGGTACATTCAGCAGATGCCAGCTGCTTTTCCGCTGAGCTATCAAACGCGGCTGAATGCATCGCTGGGTGAGCGCTTACTCTCAGCAGTTGAGCATTTTACGCACCGTGATAAATCCTCGCTTTTTCAAGCAACGGTCGATGAGTAAACTGTATAAGTTGGGTTATGTTATATTAAACCAAAACTTTATAAAAATACATAATCAGTTGAGTGTTCAGGCCATAAAGTAAAAAATGGATGTAAGTGCTGAAACACATTTGTTAGTTGTAGATAACGATGGACATCCCATAGTTGAAAATGGGCAAATATTGCTACAAGCTAACAATGGTATGTACAAACACAAACATAAAGTTATATTTAGGTAGAGTTATAAAATAAATATTTTGTTTTAGATGAATCCTATATTTATACCCCATTGAACTCGCATATCAAAACGATATTTGGCATAACCATTATGGAAATGAGTATTGAAGCCGAGGCTGAAACAGGAAATATTGTGAATGACCTTGAATGCAGTGGAAGTGAAGATGTTTTATGTGAAAGTAAGTTCTAAAATATTTCCTAGACCTAAATTTACTTTTATTTTCATTTTTAGATGAAAAATTTGTGTGGCAGCAAAATAGCACCCTTTTGCTACTAGATGAATATAAAAAAAGAAGCCAAAAATTTAGAAATCCCAAGTTGAAAAAGAAAATGTTATGGGAAGAAATTTCCAAAGCTATGAAGGAAAATGACTACACAGTAGATGCTGATAGTTTGGACAGAAAACTAAGGAATATGAAAAACACATATCGAACCATTCTAGACAATAATAATAAAAAAAAATCTACAGGTAAGGGCCGAATTCAGTGGCAATATTTCAGCATATTTGAAGACATCTTTAGTGACGATAAGACAGTAAATCCAACCCCTGATATGTCCTCCACAAAGGAAAATTTAAGTCCGAGTATTTCATTTTCGAATCGAGCAGTGACCTCAGCAGTAGCATCACCTCAAACATCAGCAACAACAGGTTATAAAAATGTTATTCCATTGTATGATTCTGCCACAACAAGCAGTAGTAGTTGCTCCATCTTGAACACTCCAACTTCTAGTCAAAAGTATGTGCATTCAAAGAAGTTAGATAGGTTCAGGAAAAGACAACTTGAAATTGAGGAGGAAAATCTAGTGGAATTACAAAGAATGAGAGAGGCAATAGATGAAAGTAACCGTATACAGGAAAGGAAAATGAAAATACTAGAGTCTTTAGCTCAGAACAGAAACCCTCAGTAAATGAACAGGTAACTGTGTCCAGAAAAAAGCTTATATAGTTTTATTTTTTTTTAGCATTACTTTTGACTTTTGAAATATTTTTTATATGTATTTTCAAAACTATGTAGGTGACGATAAGGTCAATCTACATACTACTATTTTATGTTGCTTTTAGAAGGGTGTATTTAGTTAATAAGCTAATTTAGAGCAATATCAGGGGCAATATGTCTTGTTTTGTAGTTATTATTTGTTAATTTTTTTGGTGGCCCTAAAAGGTCATTGCTTGGCCATTGTATGTTAAAATTTATGCCTAGACTTCCAGAAATTTTTTCAAAATTATCAATTAATAAGCTAATGTTGCAGATGATGTGTGTTACAGTCTTAAACTAAACCAGACAAAAGCAACCAAATTCACCAAATAAATTGTGGAAATTTTCAAATCGTTTCTGGAAGCTTAAAAATAAATTTTACTGCTATGGCGTTTACCCCTCAATTTTTCCTGTAGTTTCTAGTAGTTCTATACACTTCAGATGAAAATAAAAAAAATACAATGTGTTAGAAGAATTATTGTTTTTTTATATATTTAGTGTTTTTGTTCATCATTGATTGAAGGTAATAAAATAAAGTTCAAAGAGAAATATTTTTTTTATTTAAATGTCATTTAACAATAAAACAACAAATTATGAAATACATTTTTTATTTTAAATACAATATATACAGTGACTGGCAGAAAGTTGAAACCAAATACCAAATGGGAAGTTTTTTATTATTGATTGCTCAGAAAATGTTATTCTTGCATCTCATCGCTGCAAGAAGAAACACTTATTTTAACAAATTTAGACTTTAGGTAGAGTATACAGGGTGCTCAAAAAATACAAAAATGTTGATTTAGGAAAACAAAAATTTAGGAATTTACAAAAAATTCCTACAGAGAAAATAAAGCTGCCAAGACAAGAAGAAAAGGAAAATACCAAAATTCACATTTTATTTGACTTTTGTTCTTCTCTTGGCAGCAACTTTAATTTATCTGAAGAAAGTTTTTGGAAATTCCTAACTTTTTGTTTTTTGAACCAACATTTTTGTATTTTTTGAGCACCCTGTATACTGTAAAATATGAAGTTGCCAAAATAAGTTTTTCTTTTTGCACCAAGAATAAAATTTTCCAAGAAATCAACAATAAAAAGGTTGCATACTTTTTTGGGCACAGTACCTACCACAAAAATAAACATACCTATAAACAAAATCTCACAACATATAAACCCAAAGTACAGATTGTTGAAACAGAGATGTATTTATCTACAGAATTTTTTCCTTTAATTATTGAAATAAATTTAAACTGTATGGCGTTATTCTAAACCAAATATGGCGGCCACCACAGGATAGCGGATTACCGTTTTCTTCACAATCCCCTTGATATGGGTATCAAATGAAAGGGTTTGACGAGTAGAATACGATAACAGGTAAAATGTCTTGCAATAATGATGCATTATGAAATTTAACATACTATATTATATCTGTTTCGGTGATAACTTTGATACTACTTTTATTAGGATCCACCCACGCGAACTACGTCCACTTATAAATAGCATTTAGCATTGCCCCAATGAAAAAACTATACTTATCGTTTTCGTTTTAGTATCTACATCTAAATAATAAAAGCTTGATTTTAAAAAGTATTTTTAACAATATTTTATTTATTGCATAAATCGTAGGAAGTCATTCATTACTCAGTTTGGCCAGTTGGATCTGTTACCAGAGGCGTCGATGCCGAAAATTAAGTACGCACATTTACGTATTTGACAAAAATAATTTGATTCATATTCATGTGTAAACTAAAAAAACGTTCAAGCGCATGAAGGGTTCCGTGCCACATACAATATTGTGAATTTCTCACAGAATGCAAAATTCTCAATACCTATGGCATCGTCGAAAGACATTCTAAATAGTATAGTCACTTGCTTATCGCGCTGTAAATCACCCCTCTGCCATTGATCGCCTCTTGCCTAAGCTTGATTCCTGGGAAAACCAGGTACGGGGTTACACAGTACCGAGTGCGCCAAATAAAATTTAGTTTTTTTTTAATGGAGTCTCGTCCTTGATATTGTCGTGTTGATGGGTGTAATATTAGTGAAAAATGTTTAATTTTTCGATGCCCTAAGGATCCTCAAAGGTAGTCATCAGAAAGTGTGTAACTGTTATATAATTCACATTTTTTTATCTATTAGATTTAAAGGTTAACCTTTCACTTGCACTAAGATTTATGAAACAGACTGTCACCTATGGCTTGTTGACAAAATATCATATTAATTTCGTTTCACTTACCTTTTCCATCAGTTACCTGAGTCTGACCCCGATTTTTGCGTCGTCATATTGTGATCCGGTCTCTAATATTAAATACGTAGTTGTAGCTTTACCATTGGAGAAATATTCTTAAAAGTGGATGGGTTCGACCAAAGTACATCCCCTGAAATTCCGTGCGCATGTCTAGCACGCTTGGCTTGCACGTGGTACAGATTTTGGTCTACTGCGCAGATGTCAAAAAACGAAAAAGATAAGAAACGAAAAATAAAAAGTCGAAAGAAAAGTTGAGAAAAAAGTGAAAAGTTAAATACGTAGTTGTAGGTTGTAGCTTTACAATTGGAGACATATTCTCAGAAGTGGATGGGTTCGAATGTACATTCCCTGAAATTCCGTGCGCTTAGTTTGCGCGTGGAACACTTTTGGTCTACTGCACATATGTCAAAAAATGAAAGCATGTAATATTGAAATCCGGTCTCTGATGTTAAATACGTAGCTGTAGCTTTACAATTGGAGATATATTCTTAAAAGTGGATGGGTCTAAATGTAGACACCAAGTTACATTTCCTGAACTTGCGTGCGCATGTCTAGTACGCTCGGTTTGCGCATCGAGCGCAGTTTGGTCTACTGCGCAGATGTCAAAAAAACCAACGAACAAGTTAGGAAAACAAATGCTCCACAGAAACAAAACAAAAATGTGCGCGCGCACTTGTATTGCGCAGGCTAGTACTGCCTGGCACCAAAGGTCGACTACCGGTTGTCGACGTATGCCCCGCACGGACGGAAAAATTGTGTGCCATTTTGACCTTTTTAATGTATGTTGAATGTAGGACTACTCGATAGAAAAAAATTCTTTAAAATTACGGCACGCCGCGCCGTCCGGAACCCTCTATGAGCGAGTCGAACTCGCACTTGACCGGTTTTGGCTCTGGTGACAGATAGAAAGTGGCCAAGTTTATTCATTACAAACCCAAAAAAAATATTTTGAAGAAAATTACTAGGATAATTTAACTACAAAAAATGTTTACTTTTCGGAATAATTTACTACAATTTAAAAAGTAGCCATTTGTCTTTAGTGAATAATGACGTCAGGAGATTAGCAAAAATAAGTGTTAATCTACATGTTAACGAAAGCTTAACCGAAAGTAAAACAGGTTTGTTTTTCTCGGAAACAGTCAGAGGGAGAGCCATGGAATTTTTTGGGTTGATAGAGGAATAGTGCAACTAGCTTCGGTAAAAAATTCAGATATACAGAATGTTTCGTTTGAAAGCTATTAAACGAAATTTCCGCAATTTCCATTGAAATCGGGTACAGGTCGCAAAAGTGAATTACATCGAAGTAAATGTTTGGTGGTTGTAGAGGACCCGGAGCTTAAGAACTCTATTAGAACTGGCGAGGATCGGAGAATGGCAAGTAATTGGGTACATTCAGCAGATGCCAGCTGCTTTTCCGCTGAGCTATCAAACGCGGCTGAATGCATCGCTGGGTGAGCGCTTACTCTCAGCAGTTGAGCATTTTACGCACCGTGATAAATCCTCGCTTTTTCAAGCAACGGTCGATGAGTAAACTGTATAAGTTAGGTTATGTTATATTAAACCAAAACTTTATAAAAATACATAATCAGTTGAGTGTTCAGGCCATAAAGTAAAAAATGGATGTAAGTGCTGAAACACATTTGTTAGTTGTAGATAACGATGGACATCCCATAGTTGAAAATGGGCAAATATTGCTACAAGCTAACAATGGTATGTACAAACACAAACATAAAGTTATATTTAGGTAGAGTTATAAAATAAATATTTTGTTTTAGATGAATCCTATATTTATACCCCATTGAACTCGCATATCAAAACGATATTTGGCATAACCATTATGGAAATGAGTATTGAAGCCGAGGCTGAAACAGGAAATATTGTGAATGACCTTGAATGCAGTGGAAGTGAAGATGTTTTATGTGAAAGTAAGTTCTAAAATATTTCCTAGACCTAAATTTACTTTTATTTTCATTTTTAGATGAAAAATTTGTGTGGCAGCAAAATAGCACCCTTTTGCTACTAGATGAATATAAAAAAAGAAGCCAAAAATTTAGAAATCCCAAGTTGAAAAAGAAAATGTTATGGGAAGAAATTTCCAAAGCTATGAAGGAAAATGACTACACAGTAGATGCTGATAGTTTGGACAGAAAACTAAGGAATATGAAAAACACATATCGAACCATTCTAGACAATAATAATAAAAAAAAATCTACAGGTAAGGGCCGAATTCAGTGGCAATATTTCAGCATATTTGAAGACATCTTTAGTGACGGTAAGACAGTAAATCCAACCCCTGATATGTCCTCCACAAAGGAAAATTTAAGTCCGAGTATTTCATTTTCGAATCGAGCAGTGACCTCAGCAGTAGCATCACCTCAAACATCAGCAACAACAGGTTATAAAAATGTTATTCCATTGTATGATTCTGCCACAACAAGCAGTAGTAGTTGCTCCATCTTGAACACTCCAACTTCTAGTCAAAAGTATGTGCATTCAAAGAAGTTAGATAGGTTCAGGAAAAGACAACTTGAAATTGAGGAGGAAAATCTAGTGGAATTACAAAGAATGAGAGAGGCAATAGATGAAAGTAACCGTATACAGGAAAGGAAAATGAAAATACTAGAGTCTTTAGCTCAGAACAGAAACCCTCAGTAAATGAACAGGTAACTGTGTCCAGAAAAAAGCTTATATAGTTTTATTTTTTTTTAGCATTACTTTTGACTTTTGAAATATTTTTTATATGTATTTTCAAAACTATGTAGGTGACGATAAGGTCAATCTACATACTACTATTTTATGTTGCTTTTAGAAGGGTGTATTTAGTTAATAAGCTAATTTAGAGCAATATCAGGGGCAATATGTCTTGTTTTGTAGTTATTATTTGTTAATTTTTTTGGTGGCCCTAAAAGGTCATTGCTTGGCCATTGTATGTTAAAATTTATGCCTAGACTTCCAGAAATTTTTTCAAAATTATCAATTAATAAGCTAATGTTGCAGATGATGTGTGTTACAGTCTTAAACTAAACCAGACAAAAGCAACCAAATTCACCAAATAAATTGTGGAAATTTTCAAATCGTTTCTGGAAGCTTAAAAATAAATTTTACTGCTATGGCGTTTACCCCTCAATTTTTCCTGTAGTTTCTAGTAGTTCTATACACTTCAGATGAAAATAAAAAAAATACAATGTGTTAGAAGAATTATTGTTTTTTTATATATTTAGTGTTTTTGTTCATCATTGATTGAAGGTAATAAAATAAAGTTCAAAGAGAAATATTTTTTTTATTTAAATGTCATTTAACAATAAAACAACAAATTATGAAATACATTTTTTATTTTAAATACAATATATACAGTGACTGGCAGAAAGTTGAAACCAAATACCAAATGGGAAGTTTTTTATTATTGATTGCTCAGAAAATGTTATTCTTGCATCTCATCGCTGCAAGAAGAAACACTTATTTTAACAAATTTAGACTTTAGGTAGAGTATACAGGGTGCTCAAAAAATACAAAAATGTTGATTTAGGAAAACAAAAATTTAGGAATTTACAAAAAATTCCTACAGAGAAAATAAAGCTGCCAAGACAAGAAGAAAAGGAAAATACCAAAATTCACATTTTATTTGACTTTTGTTCTTCTCTTGGCAGCAACTTTAATTTATCTGAAGAAAGTTTTTGGAAATTCCTAACTTTTTGTTTTTTGAACCAACATTTTTGTATTTTTTGAGCACCCTGTATACTGTAAAATATGAAGTTGCCAAAATAAGTTTTTCTTTTTGCACCAAGAATAAAATTTTCCAAGAAATCAACAATAAAAAGGTTGCATACTTTTTTGGGCACAGTACCTACCACAAAAATAAACATACCTATAAACAAAATCTCACAACATATAAACCCAAAGTACAGATTGTTGAAACAGAGATGTATTTATCTACAGAATTTTTTCCTTTAATTATTGAAATAAATTTTTAAAACTTAATTAAAATTTTTTTTTAAATTATAGGTTAAATGTTTGTTTAACTACATTTCCAAGATATTTAATTTTCTACCAGCAGAGCAGTTATATAGTCCCGTTTTCTTTCTCCTAAAGTACTTCTTTCCCTATCAATATCCACATCAAAGTGATCCATTTGCTCATTGGGTTCCTGATCCGGAATTTCTTCATAAGCTATGCCGTCATTTCTTAAAATGATGTTATGTAACACACAAGCAGCTATGATAACACTTGGGATCATATCTACTCTAGTCATATCTAAGTATTTTAAGCGGCGAAATTTGCCTTTCAGTAGGCCAAAAGCTTGTTCGATCACGGCTCTCACAGAACTCATTCTTGCATTGTATGTTACTTGGGCAGCCGTTAAGTGTCCATTGTCCCTATATGGTTTTAACAGAAAAGGAAGCAGTGGATAAGCACTATCCCCAAGAAGATGCTCAGTTGGTAAAATCATTGCTTCATTTTCAGTTAATGTTGTATATAAAGGACTTGTTCGAAAAACTCTGGCATCATGGACTCTGCCAGGAGTGCCGGCAAAAACATCAATAAATTCTTTTTTGTCATTGCACACAGCTTGTAAAATTACAGAATTATAATTATTTCTGTTGTAATAGTCGATAGGATTGTGAGGTGGTGCCTTGATAGCTATATGGCAGCCATCTATTGCCCCGATAATTCCAGGTATATCTACAATGAAATGTATTACACATTTCTAGACCTACATACACAGGAAATGAATTTTCTTATTTTTATGAGTATTATCACCTCCAGAATTTGGTTACATATACCTACTATTTTTTGACACCCTTATGAAAAATTAGCTACCCCAGCTGAGTATTCCGATGAAGAAAAATAATAGTAGAAGAAATCTGAGCAGTTCAGTTCTCATTATATTTTTGCAAATAACTTATTTTTTTCTTCTAAAAGTGCCTTATTAAAACTTACTTGACCGATTATATAATGTTCTAGCAGTTCTTTCACGATCATTTTCATTGGGCCAAACAATATGCTCAAATCTTAAATCTGCCTACTTGTTGTATGATTTCAAACCATACCATATGCCCTGTTCCTGGAGCTAAATTGAACCTATCTCCAGCTGCAACAAAGCTTTCTGGCTTGGCCAAAATCCAGATAGAAAATAAGAGTTTTTTGTCAAAAGGAACATGCTCTTCTATTACTTGCCTTCTATTTTGTAACTGATTTAAAAGTAACTAAAAACAAAGGATATATTTGGAATTTATTTTCGTAATTGATCAAATCATTGTGTGGAAATGAATTTTACTTTACTTTTTTACTTTGACATTAAAAATACCTCAAAGGTTCTCCTACTCATCCTGAAATGGCACCAAAAATCATCTGGAGTATAATGAGGAATCACTTCTTCATAATAATGTTCATTCCTAGTTTGTACTTCTCTTGGATTGGGAATTATGCTCACAGGTTCTATAAGCTGCTCTAGTGCACCCAACAGTACGTTGAAATTAATATCTTCTTGTAAAGCTTCCTCAACTATCAGCAATAAATTATCATCCATTGTATCCAAATTAAATGGGATATTTTGTGATCGAAATGCCAGAAACAAACAAAACGAATAACAAACGACCCACAAAAACTTAGGTTAAGTTCTCTCGGTAGCTCAACGCTCAACATGTCATTCGGCAGAAATGGTGGCGCTAACAAAAAGCGGAGTCAACATGTTGAGTGATATAACTAAACCGCTGAGTACGGCTGACTGTACCCATTCTTTTGAATTTTTTTGGGTCGAACAATGCCATTTGCAGACCCCTCTTTGGTACCGAAAACTCGAAAACAAAACGTCGGATTGAAAAACGGATTTATAGGTGAAACTTTAAAATCTGAAATACTTTCTTTTTGCAATACATGCAACACATGATATTTATTTTTCATTCAAGCCGATGAATCACAATTATTAATAAAAATGTCAATATTTTATAGTAGGCCGTGAAACAAAACGTATACCTAAAGTCGGGTGCACGAGTCTAGAGCTGCGACGCCTGAGGTGGCAGGGAGGTAAAAGACGTAAAAAGTGGCGTTTTAGCTGTGGAGGCATAGGTGTGCGTAATACTCAGTTTCAATTATATATATATATATATATATATATATATATATATATTAAGTTAATTAGGTAAAAAATAAATAAAAGTATATTTGTGTAGAAAGGTTTGTACCGTCATATTAAAAAACAAAGGAATGTATATGATTACAACAAAAATATATTTTCATAAAAATAATATATCGAACTAAAAAATCTAAAAACGGATTCATAAAATAAACATTAAAAGAAAATTTATCTACACCAAAACATAGGATTTCTCTGATCTAAGATTTTTACAATCATTTTTATTCTTTGTCCAAACTGGTGTCACTATCATTACTGTCAGTATCGTCACTGTCTCTGCTGTCATCATTGGGTGAGATAATTAATGGTTCGACTTCTTCCATGTATTGATCGTTAACCCAAAATTTATTTTCAATATCAATAACGTGTTTAGAGTATTTTTGTCAATCTTCTTTAGTTATTGACGCAATAGCCCTTTCGGTTAAGTCTTTTAAAATTTTTATTGTAAACTCCCCCGTAGTATTGGGATTTATTATAAAATGCTTCACTTGTGCCCACACCATTTCGATGGGGTTGAGGTCACATATATATGGCGGTGTTCTAAGAGGAGTATGCCCGTGAGATCTGATAATCCTGTCAATAACGTATTGTTTTTTTTTTTGGATGTTGGGGGGTTTGTATACCTGAACCAATTCAAAGAGTTCCCATTTTCTTTTGTTGGATCGTGATTTATTCCTGAAACAGTTAAAAGTTTTAAAAGTTAAGAGCTAAAAGTATTTTTATCGACGACCTATAGGATAAGAGCTTGTAATACATTATACGTCTTTCTTTAAATGCCTTAGATAAATACACTTTTAATTTGTACATAACTAGTAGTTGAATGGTTTTCACATAATCTCAGAGAGAAGTTTGATATTAGAGTTCGTTACCTTCTTTGGACAGCCAGGCGATTATATCTGTTTTTAAGTGGGACAAAGAAAACATGTATAATGAAAAGAGACGGAATATTCATCAAACGCACGTTATTTTTAGTCGGTGTCTTGCATTGGTCGAAGGCAAGGCCATTGCCAGATTTAACAAAAGAAAGGGTTAACTAAGATTTTAAAAAATATTAGGCCTGGTGCCTTACGCTTATTGAAACGTTGTTTTGTTTACGATTGCTTTATTTTTTATTGAAAAGTTAAAAATCTACTTGGTATACAAATTACAAAGAGTTAAATTTACCTATATAAGACAAATTAAGATTAAAAAACTGTTTACAATTATTTTATTTAAATTTCTATAAATAATTATGACAATAGGGTAAGATTTTTGTCCGCATTTTTCCGCCAGCTCCAGACTTGTGCACTCATCTTTACACATTACACAGATTTTTCGAATTGATTTCCGTTATTCTGGACACAATATTGTCACATTTGTTATTCTTCCTAAAGCAATTAAAAGGATAACTGGCCGTGCTTGCAAAATTCTGAATTCCATTTCAGAAACATTACGCAATTCTTCTATCGTTTGATGCCGGGTATGAAATATTTTATTTTCCAAATAACCCCACAAAAAAAGTCGAGGACTGACAAATCAGGTGACCTGGGAGGCCATCTTATTGTGCGAATCCAGTGACCAGGAAAGTGATTTTCCAAACAAATTCTTATAACGTGAGAATAGGAAGGTGGTAGAGGAGTTCTTCCTCGACCGAGGTGGTACCATCCCACACATCCTCTTAAAGGGCTGGTGAATGTTTCCAGCTCTGGATGTGTGAGTCGATCCCCCAGTACACCCACGGTACATAGTACTTAGACTTCGGTCTTCGTGGGCTGTCAGAAGATAAGAATTATGAGCAGGAGGTCCGTCTTGTTGAAAAAATATATTATATGTAACTGGGCCGAAGAAACATCTTCGCGAATTTCTGTTAACGTATTTTCCAGGAAATGTAGATATCTATTTGCAGTTAGGATTCCTTCATAAATATGAAATTTTATATTAGACCCCAGTATGAAGCAGGAAACGCTGAACCCAAATCTGCCCTGTTGCTCCCTTGGAAATATAACGTGTTCGTTTTCCTGCGACCAGTATCTACTGTTTTGTCGATTTAAAATTACTACGCTGCTAAAGTAGGCCTCATGCGACCATATAATTTTACGGTAAAAATGTCGGTTTATTTTAATCTTTTGTAAATATCAGTGACAAAAATCTAGGCGTCTGAGGATCTCCGGGATGCAAATTATGTACCAGCTGAGACTTGTACAGCTTGAAATGATGTTTTTTTAGTATTTCCTGAACTCTAGATTTTGGCACTCCTGCTCCGTCTTCAACTATTCTACACGAACTTGTAGCGTTTGTCTCCACTGTTGCCAAAACATTAATTTATTATAAGCTTTTGAACGAGGTTTCAAAAATGATCCAAAATTAACAAGATTAGCTTTAATTCTGTTATTGTTGACTTTGTTGGGCTGCCGCCTTTCTGGATATCTAAAAATATTGAAAGTGAAAGAGATGCTAAGGTTAGCTCATAAAATATTAATTTACTTCTCAAATTACAGTCGTGACGTCTCATAGCTATTTTCGTTGCACTGAATAAAACAGGTTAGCATGTCATATTTTTAAAAATTTTTAAACGTCTCGCTTGCAGCCATATTGATATAATGAGTGCCAACAAATATAACAAACTATAGGTAAATTAATTTACGATATTCAAAAATTAAATTTCAATAATAAAAAAACTGGCGATAACATAATATCAAATTGTTAAAATGGATGATATCAACAACTTAACATACAAGATTTCTAAAATGTATGTCAACTGTTTTGTAAGCCAAAGCCTACTATATAAAAATTAACATTTTTATTAAAAATTGTGATTTAACGGCTCCAATGAAAAAATAAATATCATGTGTTAAATATTTTCAAAAAGTCCTCGATAAGCGGAATGTAACGATGTATAAAATATATAGGGTCTCTCATTTAAAAAAACACAACTTTACTTCATTACTCGAAAATTGAAATATTTAGAAAAAAAAACTATCTACGTCATCGTATTTTACGTAACATTCTACATACAAATCTGTTTTTACTATATTGACCCAGATAAAACCAGACCAGATGCGTAAGACTGTCAAATATCGTGTTCACTCTCAATGACCTTGAGGGCTGCCTGCACCATCGGTTTGCGATAGTGCAGGCGCCTGTACTATACGGCAGTTACGTTACATTTGAAGAAGACACGGCAGTGGCTGTGATGCTGTGATTTAAATTTATAACTTCGGTCCCCGTACTAGATGCCAGACAGCCGGCGGATCGTCTCGTCAATCCTTGGCTCGCCGTCGCATGAAGTACAGGCGACATTGGAGCTTTCGCATCTGGTCTGGTTTTATCTGGGATATTGATACGATGCGGCATACCCGAGATACAAGGGGTGCTCAAAAAGTGAAAATTTTCAAAAACAAAGAAAGCTATGAAAATTCTGTTTATGGCATTTTTCGTTTCACAAAAAAGTAGCGCCATGACGTGCAAACCGCAACCTTCTATCTCTACTAATAACTGATCAAACCCGCAAATACAACTAAATCTGGACTCCCTGTACAGTTACAAACAAGACAACAAAATATTTGTACTTATAAGTGCACTTATTTTAAGGTTTCAGTTTTTTAAGAACTATTCAGATTTTATTTAACTAGAAAATAAAGATAATAATGTTAATGTTGTTGTTCTAGTTAATTATTTCATTTCTGTGTATGTATTCTAATACTGTTGCAAAATATTAAATTACAAAATTAACAACTTCTTAGTAGGTATAATTCAATTTTTAATAAAATTATTTTGGATTTAGAACTTGTTAGAAGTACAAATTTAAATAAATACTAAATTTAAGGTATGAAAGGAAATGTTATGCTTTTAGATTTCAATGCCTTATGGGGTGACAAAGATCAATTTAATTTTCAAAGTACTTACTTAAAAGGATTCTTAAAATGGAAACTACATCTCAAAGACCTTATTTTAAAAAGCCCATTTGAATTAAGGGCGTTTTATTTAGAAAAGGGTTTAATTAACCGCGAAACCCGTTTTATAGGTATGACCAGGGTAGGATTTATTATAATGATGTTAAAATTTGGTTAATAATAATAATAATAATAATAATAATAATAATAATAATAATAATAATAATAATAATAATAATTTATATTCACACACAATTTACATTTTTACAGGAATAGTACAAATATTATAAAGGTTTAACTAATAATAATTATTTACTTCAAAAGACAGAATTACTTGAATATAAATAAGGAAAGACCACAAAAACTTAAAAGTTAAAAAGCCCAGAATAAATAGATGGTGACGTTTATTATGAGCTAAAAGTATGATCATTCGTAAAATAAAATTAGGAACGCTGCCGAAGCCCCGTTTTCTTTAATAAATACAATACTGGCTACTAGACATAGTAATACGATCTTTGTCTACGCACGTGCAGGCTGTCAGCTGTAGTAAATATCAGATTGCCAATAATTTTAAAAATATTTTATCGAGGAACAAGTGCTAACTTGTTGCCAATACACCTTTTAGAGCCAATCTAATTTTAAATATCAAAAATTAAAAAAAAGTTTACCCCAATACAGCCTCGAACCCTCGACGTCTCGGTCAACTCGCTGAGACTCTACCTCTGGACTACGCTGGTAATGTATATTTGTTAATGTTATATTTGACGACTAGCGCTGGCGTGGCTGTGATCGTATTTATAAATTTTTATGTTTAACCGCTAATTAATAATACATTAATACAATGCAAATACAATGCGCATATTAGCTACCTAATTAGTTTTTCTTTTTCCAAACCAAATGTTTTGAAAGAGTATATTTTACGGGGCGGTTTGAGTGTATTTCCGATGGCGCGATATTATTGGTGGGCCGTCGACCAATTGTGTCTCTTTTTAACTTCCTAAAGTGCGTATGTCTTTTTCTCTCTTAGTTTTAATGAATTTATTTCGTCCATATTTTTGGAACAAAAGATTCTTTTTTGGTGGGCCTTTGACCAAATGACCTTATGGACCTGCCGCGCCTGTTCTCATCTGTTCTAGAGAAGAAACGCATATTACTACTAATATAGATTTTTTTTAAGTATTTCATATAAAACGTGTATACTTTATTACACTATAGTGTTCAAAATAAAATATAATTTTGCTGTTAACCAATTAATTATTATTAGGCCTATTTTACACATAAAAAATATATAACTTCTGAGAAATAAAGATCCAAAATAAAATTGCCAACCCTACCAATTATGTAAGTATCATATACACACACATACATACACACATGCACAACATACCCATTCGAATACCCTTATATGTACAGTCATACATGTGTATAATATGTGCATATATCATGTAAAAATCGTTACAGTGAATAGTATAGCTGTCTATCCCTTTCAAACACCCAACATTTTGCAAGTTTTTTTTTATACTTTTTGAGGTTCTCAACGTGCCTTATATTTTCTGGTAGTAGATTATACAGCTTTGATCCTTTGTACTTGAAACATCTTTGTCCAGCTGTTTTTAAAGCTCTTCTGACTTGAATATGTCTTTGAGCGATTATTGTCCTTGTGCCATATACATTTTCAACGTACTCTAGATCATTTTTATTTTTTGCTGGTATATTAAAGGACAAAAAATGTGTAACTGTGTTACGTCAAGTATATATATATATATATATATATATATATATATATATATATATATATATATATATATATATATATATATATATATATATATATATAAACTGAGTGTATTCTGTGAAAAATATTTGTTGTTGTTAAATATAAAAATTGGTTAGAAAATCTATCCTATGGTTTCGTCGCTCTGTGGTTAACAAGACAAAGTATTTTCTGACCCGAAGCAAAAATTAAAAAAAACTGTTTATTAAGTTTGATCTAGATAAAAACCCAATAAAAAAATATCCAAATGTTATTTTTATACTTTATTTTTATTCAGTAGTGTAAAGAGAACTTCGGATTGCTATGTAAATATAGTTCTGTCAAAAAAATAATAGTCAGAACCAAAAAAATTAATTCATATAGGTATAGGTACCTAATAATTTTTCAGAAACGCAAGAAATAGGTCTTTAGTTTTTAAGCCCTAAAGGGTACGCAAGCAACATCTCTGGCATGCCAATGTATTCCTAAATAAATATGTAGACACTATTCGCTTTAAAATTCGTCGAATTAAGTCTACCCATTTTGCTACAAAATATATATCAGATATTCCTACTAACCTCTCCGTTTTTAGCATTATAAACATAATGGCAAACCTGCGTTTGTTTTAAAAACCTATTTGCGTTATCAAAAAATCTATCGAGAATACCATTCTCGTGGCAAATGGACCTACAAATGACTTAAAAATAATACTTATCTCAATTTCACTTCGGAGATCATAATCCCGGGGTAAAACTATCAGGACTAGTCCGTCTCTGGTGCGCTGGTTAAAGCTGGATTTTACAGTTATAGTTTAAACCCTGAACCTAAGTTTAATTGTTACACTGACGAGTGGCAAGCCACCGTTCTGTAGTTTAATTTGAACATTGTGGTCTACCGTAATTTGTAAACGTGGTCCTAAGTCACAAGTCATTCTTAACTACTACTGCTTTATGAAAATTAAATGCACAATACATAGAAATGGGATAGTTGACTATCAAATTATACCGCCGAGTGGCGCCACTACTCCATGTGCCAGCAACTGAGATTGAGGTTATTTAATTCTTAAAGTTATGCGAATAGAATAGAATAAAATAGAGTCATAAACAGCTTTATTATTAGAACAATACAAAACATTCTTTTTAACACAGCACTTTTTACTAAAATTAAATAAATAATATACTAAAATAAATTATTTAAGATAATTAAATAAAGCTAAATCACAACTACAAAAATAATACAAAAAAAGCAAAATACAGCGTCAACAAAAGGTAGCATCCTATTTCTCGACAATTCCCTCCAATTCCGATCATTAGAATATCCTATAATAGAAGAAATGTTAATAAAACATAAAAATTAGGCTCAAGATTATAAAAAAATTCGGCTTTTCAATAGAGTAACATTTAGGAAACTTGGTCACGTAATTACGAATTCGCAACGGTTATTTTAATTGAGAAACTGTCCGTTATGTAGATGTTCGTAATTTTTGCTTAATGTAGACATTTTTGTAAAACAACATGAATTTAAAAGTAGAAGTTTTTTTTATATTATAAATTTTGCGCCGGGCTTAGAAGCTAGTAAAGTAGAAGTTAAAAAAATTGGTATAAAACATAACACTTACCGTAAAATTGACCCTTAAGTCAGGCACATGCAATAGTATAACAGCCAGCTACGAGCTTAACTTCGCGCAGGCATCCCCATTGTTTCCTGATGTCCCTTTTGGGCAACAAAATGTCCTTATGAACAATTTTATAGGAACTTAAAGAATTATTTTGATCTCTTTTACAAGCTGCTCGTATTTTTAGAGACATTCTGCCGATCCATAAATATTACCGGTGATAGTCATTGTTGGTAGATTTTCAACAAGTAAAAAATCTTTTATCAAAAGTCAAAAAGAAAGAATACACCACCGCGCCTCAATACCTCTTTCCTTGCATGTCACACCACGGCGAACGCGATCGCCGGCGATCAAAACTTATCTCCGGGGACACAGCAGATTTATCCCAATTTCACTATCAATTTTGGTGTCGACGCCGGTCTATGCAATGGAGAATTAGGGTTAAAATCGCGTTCTATCGGCATCTCGATGGGCACATATTTTGCGTCTCCTCGGGTCCTCGCACTTGTTTAAGGTGCGCGCACACTTAGGCGAAGCGTCGCGAAGCGAAGAGAATTTTATCTCTCCAAGAAACTTACGTGCAATCAAATGGAAGCCCGCACAACGCTTTTCGTCGCTTCAGTGTGCGGGCTCCCATTTGATTGCATGTAAAGTTCTTGGATGGATAAAATTCTCTTCTCTTTGCTTCGCGACGCTTCGCCTAAGTGTGCGTGCACCTTTATTGTTGGATTTCGAGTGGCGTTGTCGTTGCCGCGGTGGGCGGAAGAGCTTATTGTACAATTTCATATTTAGTTTTCTTGATATATTAACACGTGAAGGCCTAATAATTTTTTTTGCGATCAGTTGAGGGATATTTTTGTATTAGACTGTTTATTTAAATAGTTTATTCATTATTGATATTGCATTAGTGCGTAGTACCTATTACTAGTAATACTAGTACTGTGTATTTTATTTTGTTCTTACTATTGGGGTTTCCCGATCCGCCGTTTCCAAAAAATGGAATCAGAAATAAACTCAGTGCAATATTTATTACAAATGACTGTTTTCCAATTTTTTAAGTAGGTATCATTTATTGATTTGTATTTGTGCTCCCCCCAAATAAAAAAGTCAGGAGCCGCCACTGGTGTACAATAAGTGAACTAACACGGAGGCCGCCAGAAGTGGTCATCGATTTGAATGGAATTAGGTAGAAAATCAAAAATCGGTGATATTTATCTTTTTTAGCTGCTGATACCTATTCACACTAACGGGAGAGAAATGGACCTTAAAATTTGACAAAAAATCACATTTTTGACTAAATTTTTTAAAAAAACTAGAGGTACTATCAGAATGAATCAAAAAGGAAAATTTTTCTTGTAATTAAAATTTTTATCATATGATTGTGAGAGGGGTAGTGAAGGGTAGGGGGTATTTTTTTCTCTCTATATATTATGTTTTACAATGTCTCACAGTCAATGCAATAACATTAATTTCAAGAAACATTTTCCTTTTTAATTCGTTCTGATATCACATGTAGCTTTTTCCAAAAGCCAAAAATAATATGATCTTTTGACAAATTTTAAGGTTATTTTCTACCCCCTTATTGCATATATCAGTAGAACAAAAAGTGTCCCTTATTTTTCGTTGACTTGGTTTGTCGTCTCAAATTGAAAATTTAGTTCGAACTTGTCCTAACTGTATTCAAGAAAGAACAAACATGAAAGAACCACTTTTAAATGACTTTACCCAATAGACCTTGGCAGATTTTAGGGGCTGATTTATTTAAGCATAATGTATGGTATCTTATAGTTACTGATTACTACTATAGGATTTTTGAAATTGTAAGCCTAAGTAAGTTGACCGAAGAAAGCATTATTGAAGAAATTCAAATTACCTATATTTTATAGGTTTGAAATACCAGATATTGTTAGGACAGATAACGGTCCATAGTTTGAAGAACAATTTAAAAATTTTGCTAATTATATAATTTTACACATACTACTAGCAGCCCATACTTTGCACAATCAAATGGTGCTGTAAAAGCTGCAGTAAAGGTAGCTAAAAATTTGCTTAAAAAGAATATCGATATTAACTTGGCTTAAATGGCGTACAGATCAACACCTCTTGAAAATGGCTGTAGTCCCACAGAGCTTTTGTTTAATAGAAAAATAAAAACTCTGCTACCTATTTTGCCAAGTAAACTTGAAGAGGTAGTAGATTCTAAAGCAGCTTTTTCTGCTTCAGAAAGAGACAAAAAAGAGAAACAGAGCAAAAATTATAATTTTAGGCATCGTATTAAGAAACTTACGGAACTGGTTGGGGAACTTCAGTGTGGGTTACTGATCTTAAATCCTATGGTACTGTAATTAAGTAAGCCGAGGAACCACAATCTTATATTATGCGTACTCCGCGTGGTGAGTATCGCAGAAATAGATGGATGCTTAATGAAGCGCCATACTATAAAGGAATTAAGGTACCCCAAGCTGAACCTGATTTAAAGCCTCATAAATCATTTATTAACAAAACTGTCAATCCTAGTAGTTTAGTACTAAAAAGCGACAGATGTGAATTTAATAATTTAGATAATAATTATTTGCAAAATGTGCAGGAAATCGAGAATGTAATTTCAAAGGAAGACATACCACAGACAACAACTACATTTCGTCGTTAGGCGTGAAAAACCTCCGATGTGGCATTTAGACCATTTTCAGTTTATTCTTGCGTTTGGTTGGTTTTTAGGCGTTTTATGAATTAGTAAAACCTCCTATGTGGTTAACCTGATACTCCTCCAAAAAAATACATCTTTCCGTAAACCTCCTATGTGTAAATGCACTAAATTCGTCCTTAAATATCTCCTATGTGATTTAATTCCACATAGGAGATATTTCAGTTGACAGCGTCTCAGCTGGTGTACGTCATAGTAACACATACGAGGTTTTATGCAAACAATAATCCGTCACATAGGATATCTTTCAAATGGGTAGTATGCCTCAGAATGCTACAAAGACTACTTGGTGCAGCAATCATAATAGTGTTTTATTGTTTTTTTCCAGTTTTTCCTAAATTTTTACAATTTCCAGTCGTTTTAGGTATAGGTAAATCTATTGCAAAAAGAAAGTATTTGAGATTCTAAAGTTTGACGTGTCAAGCCGTTTTTCTCGACGATTCGTTTTCGAGCAATGTAGAACTCAATATGGGTCTGCACGTGGCTTTTTCGACATAAAAAAAATTGAAAAGAATTACTTCCCATTTTGCGAATATTGCCAATTTCAATAGGGTTCGGAAGCCCCCGGTCCTCTACAACCTCCGAAAATTTAAATCAATTTAATTAAGTTTTGCGACCTGTATCGTGTATCATACGAAAGCGCGGAAATTTCAACTTTGACGTTTTAATAACTCCGAAACGGGACACCCTGTATAACTGAATTTCTTATCGAAGGTAGATGCACTATCCCTCTATTAACCCAGAAAATTTGATAGAGACCATCCCGGAAAGGGCGGTCTCAATAAAAATTTATAGAAAAATAAAAAATGAACTATTTTGTTTTATTTGTATGGCCACTGTGGCAATTTGATTATGTTTTTAAATAGAAACTTTTATAACTAAACTTTTACGTAATGGCTACTTTCATTTTATTTAGCTAATAAAAAAATAAAGTAACAAAATATAATAAAATCAAACTTAATTTTATCGATTTATGTTTTTTCCAAGGTAAAATAGAATTATTCTACAATATCAAAAGCATTATTTTAATCAAAAGTTTCATCAAAAAATTAAATAAAGCCATCCTTTTCTGGCATTAATTTTTCTTCACAGATTTTAATTAAATTTATGTCGATAGTATTTAGATTTATAATACTTCCTACATAAGATGTAATAATTTGTTTATTTGCCTTGTAATATCTGCAAAAAGCTACTATGTGTCCTACATTCTTTTGGAAAATTCTCCTATGTGTTAACTGGAGATGGTTAAAATCTCCTATGTAGTAAAATATCACTTTTATCAATAATTTAAGCTTGAGACTATGTTCTATGTATAATAATTAATTTTTGATTTCCGGGAAGTTTTATATATTTGTTCTTGGTTTTTTAAAATTTTGCACTAATTTGAAGCAAAACAACAGAAATATGTGGTTTTTTCGTCCTCCTGTAAAATTAAAATTTTTCACATAGGAGATTTTTCACGGTTAACGACGATTTGCACAATCTGATATACAGCCCAATGTTGGAACAAAAAGAACTAGTACTTTATCCGATAGACCGAAAAGGCTATCGAAAAAACCTGCATGGATGTCAGATTTTGTTATTAAAAGTTGATAACTATGTTGAATTAGAATTGTTTCGTTAAGATTTTGTGTTTGTAAAAAACCGTTGTGTTTTGTAAGAAAAGAGAGATGTTGTGTAGGCTGTACGTTGTACCGGTCGAACTTGGTACTTGGCAGGTACATGTCAAGGGAGTCAGAATTGTCAGACACATTGTAAAAAGCTAAACTGAAATAAAGTCGTTATCAACTTATATAGAACCTTTTTTTAACTTAACAGCTTTAATGTATTTTGTGTAGTCCATATACACCTATGAGGTCAATTTAAAATACGGCGAGTCCGCAGCAAGCTTGGCTTGGTCACCGTTGTATACAGTGGCTTGATTCTTTCTTGTGGAGTTATCGCATGGAACTTGCACTTGCACAAATTTAAAAGTTTTTTCTTAGTTTTTTATCTGAGACAGCCCCCGTAGACTTCAAGCCTAAGTACTAGAATACTGTAGGCGTCTAAAGTGAAGGGAAATGGAATCTATTGACACGGCGGGATTGGAGGTTGGGTGGGTAAGGGAAAACATCTGCAGGCAATTTTTTCCATAACCCCAGTTAGAAAATCAGTGAACATCAGGTAAGTGACAGCCTTGTGCTTTATTTGAAACTAAAAATAAAAAACGGAAGAAAAAGATTTTCCGCAAGTATTAATAATTACGAGCAAATATTACATACATCTTTTTATCGAATTAAAAAAGACGGTTTGAATCAGTCGAATACTAAAATTATTCGTATTTTTTTATATCTGAGACAGCCCACGTATACTTCAAGCCTAACTACTAACGTACCGTGGGCGTCTGAAGGGAAGGGAAGTGTAATCTACTGACACGGGATTTAAAGGATTTGAGGTTGGTAGGGAAAGGAAAACATCTGCAGGCAGTCCGTTCCATAATCTGGAGACCCTAGGTATGAATGAGCGAGAGAAGTGGGATGTTTTTAGCTGGACGTAACGCACCTCTTGTTGTCCTGTTAGAAACAATCAAGGTCGGAATTATATCAGCTAGTTCTTCAGAGCAAAATCCGTGGAAGTATCGGTAGAAAAGGGATAAATCCCCAACAGCGCGGCGATGAGCGAGAGAAGGGAGTTTTCTTGTGGGGATTGGGTCATTGATGAGTCGAATGGCTCTCTTTTGGATAGAGTCAAGGATATTAAGTGTCGAAAGTAATGCCACTACCCAGATGTAGGTAGCAGTACCCTAGGGTGGGTCTTATTTGGGAAACATAGAGAGTGTGTAAGTTGGAAGAGAAGTATTTTCTAGCTCTAAAGAGAAAACTAAGCTTTTTACCTACTGTTGTGACTATTGAGGTAATGTGTTTGTGCGAGATGAGATCATGTTCGAAAGCGGTGCCAACAAGATCGAATGTTTTATACGGCTCGACCATTCATATGGATGAGGTAAGTGTTGCCGAATTTTTTGCGTGACAGGAAGCAAGACTCGGTTTTGGAGTCGTTAAACTGAACAAGGTGAAGATCTTGGGAAAGGGATAGGCGCATAGATCTGCGTCTATTATCCAGATCTTGATTCGAAATGAATGCTGGAGTGAAGGCATAACTGTGGATGGGATTGGTAGTTAAGGAGCAGGTCATTACTGTGAAGAAAAAATAGGATTTTTGCCAGGACTGAACCTTGGGGTATTGGTAGGATGGAAGTTAGATGAGTGACCGTCCACCACGACAGATATACGCCGATTAGAGAGAAAGCAACCGATCCAGGTACATGGCGTGGGAGGAGGCCGTAAGAAGGTAGTGTATTGAGGAGTGCGGCATGCTATACTTGGTCAAAGGCCTTGGAAATATCAAGAGCAACAATCTGAGATTCACCATGAAATTCGAGAGACTTGTTACAGTTATGGGTGATGAAGGTAAGGAGTTTAGTTGTGGATCCTTGGTAACGAAATCCGTACTGTCTGTTATGGATGATTTTGTGTTTTTCTAGATTTGCAAGTTGATCACCTCCGTAACTTTGCTAACAACAAAGAGAAGGGAGATAGGTCTATAATTGGATGAAAAGGACTAAGAACCTTTTTTTGGGACAGACTGTGCAGTCTTCCAGCCATCTGGGAAGATAACCTTGTCATAGGAGATCTGTAAAAGACGAATTAAGATGGGTGAAAGATTTGGAGCACATTTTTTTTAGAACGATTGCTGGTATGCCATCCAGACATAGGCTTAGCTAGATCTGTCTAAAGGAGGGGAGGGGGGCTTAAGCCCCAGCAACAAAATTATGTGGCGGAGGGTGGGGTAAATCATTACTTGCTACCACCTCGGCCACAGCGGAGACCATCCCTGCATAGAAGAGACTCTACTCAGAATGCCGCGAAGCGGGAAGGTGGTCCGAGGGTAAACATACTGCATCTAAATGTACTGTCACTGTGTAATAAAGTCCATGAACTGGAAGCATATCTGACAGATAAAAACATTCATGCGGTATGCTTGACAGAACATAATTTAACGGAGGAGGAGATGAGTACATTCAAACTAATGGGCTATAACCTGGGTGGCTCTTCTACGCGTAAGCGGTTCACTGGGGGCGGGGCAGCTATTTTTGTTGCTGATGGAATGCGGTTTTCAGCGAGTGACGCTTTTGTATCCTTTAACATTGAAAAGTGTATAGAAATATCTGCAGTTTTACTTGAATTGCAAAAAATCCTAATAATTGTTGTTTACAGATCACCCAGCGGTGGTTTTGGCGCCTTCTTGGATGCGGTCGAGGGTGTTTTGCATGGGGTGGATGCTGGGGCAAGAGTTGTCCTGGCAGGAGATTTTAAAGTACACTTTGGTACAAACGAAAAAGAACATTTGCTGCTCTGTGATCTTTTTGAAAGTTATGGCTACCAGCGCACTGTCATGACAGCGACGCGGGGTGGCTCCTGTCTGGACAATGTCTTCATAAATTTCGGTGCATCCAATTTTAACTTATATATAGTGGACTTGAACTTCTCTGACCATCTTGGGCAAGTAATTGAGATATATATCGAAGCGGAAGTCCCGCAACAAAAAGTGAGTAAAATCTTTAGACCTATAACTCAAATTGGATTATACCAATATCATAACTTAATAGAACAAATATCCAGGGATTTTATACAGGATGATAAATTAAACTGTGAAAATAAGTTTAAAGTTTTCATTGATCTGCTGGAGAAAGCATTCCTGCAGTCATTTCCCGAAAAATCCTACCGGGTTCAGAAGAACAAACCTAACCAGGTGACGTGGTTTACCGGACCACTTCGATGCATGAGGGAGCATCTGGGACTCTTGAGTGATATTGTTAGGCAGTACAACCATCCTCGAGATAAGGAAATCCTCAGAAACTTTAGAAAACATTATCGTCAAGCAAAAAGGTAGCCAATGACAACCTGATTGGGACCGTCAAAAATCCAACAAAATGTATGTGGAACATTATAAATGCTCAAAGAAACCAAAAATTAGAGGATGAAAATACACCTATTAGTGCAAATGAATTTAACCTCTACTTTAGTAACATAGCAGATAACCTTCTGAATGGTATCCCGAAGGAGGATCATGATCCTCTGTCTGTGTTGAGGTTCCTGGATGTTCCAAGTATGGGCTTTGGTTTTGGGGATGTTAGTTTTAATGAGGTCAGGGAGATAATTGGTAAGCTGAAAAATAAAAACAGCTCAGACATTTATGGCATGAATGTTAAAATGATAAAAACAATAAAAAATGTTATTATTGTATCCCTGACAAAACTGATAAATATGTGTATAAGGGAGAGTGTTTTTCCCCAGGTCCTTAAGCTGGCTATTGTCATCCCAATTTTTAAAAAGGGAAACAGAAGCGATATTTCAAACTATCGCCCTATATCGCTTCTTCCAATCATATCTAAGGTGTATGAAAAATTGATAACCAAGAAGATTGTACAATATTTTGAGAGCAGTGGTCTCTTTTCTGATGCTCAGTTTGGCTTTAGGCGGGGTAGAGGTACTGCTATGGCAATGTCGGACTTGCTATCTGGTATCATGGATAGCTATGAAAGTCTGGAATATAACTCAGTTGTATTGTGTGACCTCAGTAAAGCGTTTGATTGTGTGTCACACAATCTACTGCTGGAAAAATTAAAATATTATAACTTTACCACTGGAGGTACTGCCCTAATAGCATCCTACCTTCGGGATCGCTATCAGATGGTTAGCTTAGACGGCAGGTTATCGTCGAAGCGACTTGTGCGTGTGGGGGTGCCTCAAGGATCAGTCCTGGGTCCTGTTTTGTTTTTAATCTTTATTAACGATTTACCCTTGGCTGACCACCTGGCAGGCTCATCCTTGAAATACACCCTATTCGCGGACGATACCACGATCTCTTTGACTGAGACAACTAAAGACAACATAAAGAGAAGATCGAGTGATGCTCAGACGAATGCCGAAAGGTGGTTTAACGCAAATAAGCTGTCACTTAATAGAAACAAAACACAAAACATGATATTCTCACTGAGAGATATTGCAGATTTGAATAGTATAAAAAGCGTAAAGTTCCTTGGAATTTATTTAGACCCTAAGCTTCGATGGGATGCCCAGATTGACTATATCTCGGGTCGGCTCAGGAGCGGTGTCTTTGTTCTGCGGGGCCTATCGGGGTGTGTATCTCGGGAGACAATGAGAGCCGCGTATTTTGCGCTCTTTCACTCGGTGATGTCCTACGGCATAATTCCATGGGGGGGGGGGGGCAGCGCAGTCCGCACGAGTCTTCGGACTGCAGCGTAGAGCCGTCAGAATTATTGGTGGCCTGGGTTACAGGGACGAGTGCCGGAATGCTTTTGTTCAGCATGAAATATTAACACTACCATCAGTATTTATATTAGAGAACTTACTTTTTGTTAAAAAAAGGGAATGCCAGTTTAAAAAGCATAAAGACGTTCATAGTCACAACACCAGGCATAAGGACAACCTGGTATCTTGTTACTCTAGACTGGGAAGGTGCCAAAATCGCCCCGAATTCCTGGGCCTAAAGCTTTATAATAAACTGCCCCGCGATTTGAGAGCTCTTTCGATTTTAAATTTTAAAGATAAAGTCAAAGAAATATTGGCGAGGAATGCATTTTTCAGTGTTGCGGAGTTCTTTGAGTCTGAAGTTGTGTGATGATTTGATACTCTGTAGTGTTGTACTATTTGTTCACATTTGTATTTTATAACAATTTATTTCTCTTGTTTTACTGTGTCTACTATAAAACTGTACCTATTTTAAACATTTAATAATTTATATAATATGCGTTTTGTATTACTGACGTCTGTAAATACTTTTGTATCTAACAGCAATAAACTATTTGTATTTGTATTTGTATTTGTATGTAAAAATATTGAAATACAAGCATCTTTACAAAATTTTAATCTATTTTATTGCGACCCTGTAATTTTATTATTAGTAATTAAATACGGGGTTATAAACAGGTTTATTCTGTTTTCATTGCTTGAAAATAAATTCAAAACCACAGTTGGTGTAATAAAGCAAGATAATTAAAATTTAACAATATATTATTTCTGTTCTGCTGTGGTGTTAAAAGAGTCAAAAATATACATAGCAAAACCCTACAAAATACTTAATTTCATGTAACATAATATACAGTTTGTAAAATGAAATGAAAAATGTACGAAAAGAATTTAAAGACCTTGATATTGTTTTAAAAACGTTTGTACTCGTAATTCGACTAATGGTAAGCGTTATAATGAAATCTATAACATAGTTTTATAATTAGATGATTAACATTCAGTGGCACAAACACATTTCTCATGTAGGATTCCTTTCGCACCATGTTAAAACTTTAGGTTCAAATAACAAAAAAGTAAATTTAATTCTTAGACCAACAAAAAATCATGTAAGACCTTGACTAAAGTTAGAGTGGGGAAAACAAAGTCTTACATGACTTTTAAGATATAGAGTGTTAAAGTTTAAAAAAAAATTTTTTTTTAATTCTCAACATCTTGTTATTAAGAAAAACCCTCATTGCATATTGACATTGTCTAGTTTTTAAAATATAGTGTATTTCCTTTGTAATGACGGTGGTGAGACCGTCGCGAATGGTCTCTATAATAACCGAATATGTATAATTATATGTAAATTTGTAAGGCAGATATGGGTAATATTATGATCCCTCCAGGCGTGGATCCAGAACATCGTTGTTTTTTTTTGTGGGGTCATCTTCGTTTGGTGGGGAGCAGTCATTCAGGGAGCAGTAATATATTTTTAATTTCATTTAAATTCATATTGTTATAGTTATGTATTATTGATGATTTTGGGGGGGTCATGATCCCCATGACCACCCTGGATCCGCGCCTGGATCCCTATAACTAAAAAGATGTATATTTCGGCAAATATTGTATTCTGAGGTTCTGGCATGTGCTTAGTGTCACTATTGTTCTATTCCTCTAATACTAAAATGTAGAAAATAATAGGAAAAACCCTAGAGGTTTTCAGTTTTTTAAAAAATGTTACATCAGGACCATCTTACCCACAGCTATGGGTAGAAGACCCCCTGCTATAAGGTTCAACAAAAATTCATTAACAATTTTTTTTATAGAAAGTTGATTTTATAAAATACAACCTAGTTATAAAGTTACAAGTAAAATAATAAAAAACTTAAATTAATAATCGTTAAATGTTAATAAAAACTAAAATTTTTTATTATAAAAAGCATAATAACTGTTAGTGATAACACTACGTACATACTCAAGTCTGATATGGCGGGCATCATTTTGCCGCATTTTGACTCATAATAAATAACCGACTCAGCAACAACTTTTTGGAAACATTATGCTTGTTGATTCAACACACCTACTTTATAGCACAGACACTCACTACGGACCTACAAAGTCAACTAATGTTGTTGCAGTTTTGGCAACAAAAAAGGACCCTCTGACCAGCTGCTACAAAATTACAGTATTTTATTAATACATGGTAGATGTTACTACTAGTATAAAATAAAAGAATGCGTATTATTTTGCTCACGGGATCATTTCACCCATGTTTCCCCTAGATATATATGTCTTATTGATTAAGGTGCATGTTCACAGCTAAGTTAAGGGTAGGCCGTTGTCACGGAAAAGTCTGTTTGCAAATGTTAATATTTATCTAGAAAACCACACAAAAACATAATCGCATACCGAGTATTGCCAGAGCTGGCGATTTCTCCACATTTTGGTGAATTTCAGGCCCTTTGATAATTTGGTGTTTTTTTTTTTAATTCTAGAATTTGGTGATTTTTGCGATCAGTATTTGAAACAGGTTCATTCTCAGCCTACTTTGTTAAAATCAGTTAAAACAATGAAACAATAATAGTCATTGGACTCGGAAAAGTAAGAATAAGTAAAGATAACATAACCAGTTTGACAATACCGTATCATATAACAATATTATTTTTATTTTGGACGGTCTTGTTACTTAATTAAAGGTGGTCACATGACTAGTAATATTCTATAAGTAGCCACGTGACCAGCTTGTCATCTAAACGCTTGCAAATGAATATTTGATACCGCCTTTTGTAGATGCTGTAGGTTATAAATATATTGAATACAACCATACATACGACCATACATCCCTTAGCCTGTCAATTTAGCCAGTTTATCAATTTATTATTTTATCAATCAATCTCTCAACTTATACGGAAGAAATAAGATTAATTTTATAATTATTATATATACACCATGACATAATGATTCAAAATACTAGTGATTTGGGGTGATTTGTAATGAAATAACCTAGTGAAATAATATTTTTCTTCTGGATACACTGCGCACACCCTACACGTAGGGACAATACAAGTCGGCACATGTTTGACAAATGTATTATTTACGATTATTTACCGATGGCGTACCTACTAATTTTATTGGTAAACGTCATCTTTCCTCAATATAAACGAATTTTAAATTTTCACGTCAAAAATGGACGCTATAACCGAAAGCTTCGCTATATCCGTAGTAGCAGAGACAAGAAAGATATTATATATTATATATTTTCAAATGCACCGACTTCGGGCCATTGACTTTTATATATATACCCCTACAACTGACAGCGTGCGCAAACAAAAGTTAAGTTAGCAGGGTGAAATATTCTGTTTGTACGCACGGCCACCGGTCATATTCCTCGAGCCAGATCGGCGAGGGGCATGCGCACAACTCGCTTGTGGTCATCTGCTACACGTGTTGCATAATCAGCTGGAAAACAATCAGAGTCGGATCGAAAGTCCTGTCCATCACAGATGACAAATTTGCAGTGCACATGCCCATGGCCGATCAGCTTTGTTTACATGCGCAAGGCCAGAAATTTGCCACGTTCGAGATTATTGTTTGCGGATCCAGTAGTACAAATCAATGGTCCGGGCCTATCAAAGAGACCGTCTCGATTGAGCCGGTCTCCCTTGCGACAGTTGGGATGGGTTTACTGGTTTATGGTTTGAGAGTTTCTTCAGAGATGTCGACGTCGGTTTGCCCGTTTTGCTAGATGGTTTCCATTCCGGTTTTATTACAATATTTTTTTACGAATCGGATTATTATAATTAATTGTTGTTTTGTACTGCTTGTTTAACACTGCTTTAATCTACAGGGTGTGCAACAAAGATTGTCATGCATGTCTATTAGCTGTATTAATATACAGGGTGTTACATAAAGATGTTTGGAAATTTGAAGGCCAGATTCTACATCTAGATAAATGAAAATAGGTTCATATAAACATGGATCCTCAAACGCTTCTTTTTCGAAATACAGGATGTTCAATATTTTCTATTTTAAAAAGTTTTTTTTTAGTTTCTCGAAAATACGTTAAGATGTTGACATGACTTTTGGTACACGCCAGTATCTAATCAAAAGGTACGTGCAAAAACTTATTTTCTAAAGTACTTGAATCAGTGGCGTGCGTGCGGGTAAGTTTCTATTTTTAGCGAAAAAATAGCATGCCACTGAAAATTGATACCGTTTCCTTTAAGCCCTATTAATTCTGCATATTGTGCTTTTTTGTTTTGATGCGCCGTTTTCGAGATAAAAATTAATTTATTTCTTACAATAAAAACAAATAATGAAAAGGATTTTTTTTTAAATATTTTGTGTTAAGAAAACGGTGCTTTTTGATTTAAGTTTCTCGAAAATGCGTTAAGATATTGACATGAATGCTTGTACACGCCAGTACGTAGTCAAAGGGTACTTTTACGTGCAAAAATTTAATTTTCTAATGTATGTACTTGCATCAGTGGCGTGCGTGCTGGTAAGTTTTAATTTTTTGCGGAAAAAATGGCACGCCATTCATTTGTTGCAAAATTAATATCATTCTCCTAAAGGACAACTAATTCTGCGTGAAAAGCGTCTCTTGAACTTTTTAACTCTGACGCGCCGTTTTCAAGATAAAAATTAATTTATTTCTTACAAGGAAAACAAATATATTTTTTTTGAAAAAAAAAACCAACCGACTTCACAAAATAAAAAGCACTAAAAAGTACGAAAAAATATTTTTACGTATTTATAACTGTGCTTAATGGTAAACTTAATTTTGTTCAAAGTTAGGTAACTTGTAAACCGAAGTTTTGAACTTTGAAGCCGGCGCAATTTTAAAGTATAATAGGAATCCTTAATGATAATACATTAATAAATTGTTAATTAAGAGTAATATTTTTAGTTAATTATTACTGAGCCTAATGGTCAACCTATTTGCGCTCGACTTTTAGTAATTTTTACACAAAATTTCTGAACTTAAAATAAGCGCAACTTCTTATTAATCGTTCATGAATTATCATTACGGATCCTTATGCTGTGAAATTGTGCAGACTTCAAAATTTCTGTGTAAAAGTTACCTAACTTTAACAAAATTAAATTTACCACTAACCACAGTTAATACGTAAAAATATTATGTCATACTTTTTAGTGCTTTTTCGTTTATAAAGTCGTTTCATTTTGTGTGAAAAAATTTTATTTATTTTTAGTTCTCCCTCCCTATTGATCCTATCGCATCCTCTTTAAATTTGTAATGTTCACGTAATATAAGATTTCAGACCTCAGTAACCACGAAAATGATATAGCTAACATCTTTAAAGAATTTTCCTCACGCTCCTTTCGCCCCTCTCCCCCGCCGTAATTTTGTTTACATTCGTTACAAAATTTTAGCTTTTTTTAATTTCAATAATCCCGAGAATGACCCACTAGTTAACATTTTTGGAGAAATTGGCAGTCGCACCTCTTTATTCCCCGTCGTCAATTTGTTTAACATCTGTTACAGAAAATTAAACTTTTTGGCCTTGATAGCCCAGAAAATGACATGTTAGTTAACATTTTTGAAGAAATTTCTAGTCACTCCTTTTTATCACCCCCACCCCCCCCCCCCCCTCGCCAATTAATTTTTTAGCATTTATCAGCCAAAATTAGATTTTCTGACCTTAATAATCCCCAAAAATGACACATTAGTTATTATTCTTGGACAATTTCCCAGTCTCTGGTTTTTATCCCCCTCCCCCGGTAATTTTTTTGACATCTGCTAGACAAAATTAGATTTTTTAATTTTCAATACCCCCGAAAATGAGATATTAGTCAACATTTTCGGATAAATTCTAACCGCTCCGGCTTAACCCCCCTCACCCCCTTCACTTTATTACTTTTTAAAGTCAAATACCAATAGGACCACCAAACCGTCATGCTAAACACAAAGGAAAAAAAATATTAAAATTGGTGTAGCTATTCCGAAGTACGCACGCAAAAATTGTCGATTTCAAGAGTTTCTTTTTAGTTTTTCGCAGTTTTTTTAGGTTTCCACTCACTTTAGCAAAAAATCCTTAAAATAGGACCATTCGGAAGATCTCATATAAAAACAAAAAAAAATCGAAATCGATTAACCGATTCAAGAATTATGGGCGAACATACATAAAAAAATGACACATAAAAGTCGAATTGATAACCTCCTCGTGAAGTCTGTTAAAAATGGTATTTTTTTCATATTTTTTGTTCAGGAAACAGTGCTTTTTGATTTAAGTTTATAGTAGATGCTAGAAATAGCTTCCGCGTGCTTCAATAGCTACATGGTCTAAATCAGAGGTCCCCAAACCTTTTTTCTTTCCTGTAGACAGACCACTTGCCGAATTTGTTTTTCCGCAGGCCCCCTGCCTGCCTAATATTGAATTTTCCTTAACTTTATAACATCAAATGTGATTTTCACAGCTGACACAGTGCTGCTCACTTTGATAGTTTTTTTTTGTAGAGTGGACGGTTGTAAGAAAAGAAAGACAAGTATTTACAATTTTTATTCAGACCGTTAGTACTACATATTCTGACTACACGTCGCCTGATGTTAAGCGGTATAAGGGCTATCCATGAGTAAGAGCTTCGGTAAAATGGATTCAATACAATTAGTCGCCCTCAATATTCCAGCTTTTAAGCTACTGAAGATTCATAGGCCAAAGTTTGCAAATTAACGTGTCATGGTTCGAAACACGACCCCGACTGTCATTTTACTGGACCTTTCTAACTACCTTTTAAATTTAGCTACTTATAATAAGTAAGTACATTGTACAATCACGCAATCTGTTTTCTCATCTGTTATATACGGACTGACTGAGTTAATGATGACTGTGGGTGGACCCCCATTTACATCTCGTGGACCCCCAAATATCTTTGTCGCTGACATGGATCCCCTGCAAGTCGAAATCGATCCCTGGGAGTCGATATCGACCACTTTTAGAATCATCGGTCTAAATCTAAATAGAAACATTTAATAAATGAAATATTAAACACACAGTTTATATAAACTTATTTTCATATTTTTGAATGTAGAATCTGCCCTCAAAATTTCTTAACTTCTTTTTGTAACCCCCTGTATGTGTAGGTACAATTAAATATTATAGAGGAGACAATTTAATATAGTTTCTATTGGCATTTATGATTTTCAACTTGGCATGGTGTAACGGGTAAAACGGTTATAATTCTCTCTGCTGGCTGGTCTTATTCTATATAATCTCTGGTAGCAGCCATAGGACCAATTAGTTTGAAAGTATAGGGAAAACTAAGGGACCTACAATTTGCGTCGCTATAACCAGAACGTCGTTACAACTAAGGTCGCTATAAATCAAATAATGAAATCAAGGGCCGAAAATTCAACTTTTTTTCGCAAATTACTAAATATTTTTTTCTTAACCAAAACATTCCTACTAGGCTCACTATGAAAAACCCTAAACTTGGCATGGGCCCCGTAAGTAGCAACAGAGATATACAACTTCAAAATTTCTGAATCCGCCCTTGAATGAAATCCCCTGTAGATAACTTTACTGTGCAAATTAAAATGCCTTTTAACACCCAAATAACTTGTTCAAATGGCTGTTTACAACAATAACATAAAAAACGTTAAGCAAATAAATAGGTATTTCCTTTTCGGTAACCCAAAAACCCCGCATGCCAAATTTAAAAGAAAAAAAAAATGATAAAGGAACACAGTAAAATTTTCAGCAATTTTTGAAGCCTTGTAAATTTTGAAGGAAGCAAAATGTTAGTGGAACTGAAAACTGATGTTAAAATATATGTTTCGTCCCTGCTTCCTTAATTTACTTTTTTCTTTAAATTTTAATTATAATATAAATCAGTAGCCTAGAGAATAATTTAGTTTAAATTTCATGCTATTTATATATTTAAGTCAACGTTTAATCAATGTAATCTACATTTTACTTGCCTACAAAACGATTATCAGTAGCTAAGTTTCGTACTGCCCTGGTATTTCATTTTTCTTAACATTTAGTAATTTACATTTTACATATATAATGTCTTGGCAATACAAAATACACTTCCTTAAGGTATGGTTTCGCTGAATGCGTCTGGCGGCAGCGTCCGACGGTAACCTCCGGCGGTAACGACTGGCGGTCGCGTCTGTGTGTTTTTGCTAAAAGCGTTGGCATTTTGGCGCTTGTTTAGAAACGACAGTTAAGTGCAGTATCTCGTACAGTAGATGGATAAAAAAGAACTCGCTGCTGTACTCTTAATTAAAGATGACGAAGAAGAAGAGGAACTGGCTTTACAGAGAAAAAAGCGTCAAAAAGTTGATCCCATTTTTAAAGCAAGACGAGCATCAAAAAGGGCGGGATACCTTCTAACTTCTTTAATTAGTAATTCGTCTTCATTTGCAGTAAATTGTGGAGCCATGATGTAAAAAAAAAGCAGTGAACACCGAAAAATGCGTTTACAGACTTAAAACAATTACCTAAACTGTACCGATCGCGCGACCGTCGGCGGCTAGACTGCTACTATGAGCAGTCGAGACAGGGACGCGCGCGTTCGGACGTCGGGCCGCGCGGCTCAGACGCATAAATGAAAATACCGCCATATAAAATATAGTAAAGCAGTACGCTACCGCTAGCGGTTACCGCCGGACGCTACCGCCAGACGCACAAGTAAAAATATACCTTCAAAATTTCTTTCAACCAATATTCCTAGTCTCGTTTTACCATTTTTTGCTGTACGAGAAAAAGTGGACCCAAAAAAAGGTGAAAAGGAAACGAAGAAATCAGACACGACAAGATACTACTACAGAGTGCGTGGTTCATACTAAATTTTCGACCTGCTATACTTATGCGTTTTATACCTTTTAACTGTGCCATACTTACAAAATAACCCCCGGGGTAACTTACTTACGAGAGTGCTTCATGTAGCCCGAGCAAACCTTCCTTCAGACCTGATTTTACTAATTTTGGTAAGTACCAAGACATTGCTAAGTTTTGCCGCTCAATTTTTACGTTAATATTTTGCATAACAAAGACAAGAGCCAGAATTGGCAATCTGCGATGGTTCAGACGCAGAGAAATTTCCACACCAGCGGTACCAAATATACAGTCCATTTAAAATTCTGAGCCGCGTATTTTGGTTCCAAAAAATATAAAGCTCAGAAAACAATTATTGGTCCTTCGAGCCGGATAGTTTTAATTTAAAAACTGGATTTTCTTACGATTGCGTCTGGACTAGGCGTTTGGAAGGCTAGTTTTGACTCTTGTACGCGTTACCAGGCGGTATTGAAATTTTTAATATTTCCTTTTACAAATAAAATTTAAAAGTTTGTCATAGACGAAAAAAGACAAAAGTGTTGCTAATATTTTTCTGGATAATTTGCTTCCAGTAATAATTACATTCATAAATAAAAGTAAATTATTTTCTTTGATACACCTACACAATAAAATGCATTGGTAAATTTGCAATTAACATTGGTAAATACCTGTGAAGGTCAAGTTTCTACAACTGCTAACCTGTATAAAAAAGGCATTAACTGGTTTTTTGTGCGATAGGCGATTTTGCTTTGGTTAATTTTATCGATAAAGATCTTCCTTTAAAAACGGTTAATTTTACACGATTAATTTAAATTGCGACGAATAAAATATATACCGTACTACGCGTTTTATTAAAGAGCATATTTTTTTCTGAATTTTACAGTCTTTAGAAGTCACTTTGTTGTAACGAAAGAAAATATAATTTTTAAAAAATGGTGCTTACTACTGAAGAAAAAATTTCTCGAGCGGATGCTCTGAGACAAGTTGCTATTGATCAGTTAAAGTTAATTGAAACTTGCGCTGCAACTGCAAAAGCTGATCCAACGAACATAATAAAATTTAAAATGTCTTATAGAAATCTGAAAAAGCTTCAAAGAGACTTCGAAAAACATCATAACGCCATTGTAATTGCTCTAGCTGGAGCACAGGATAAATTAAAAGCGGAAGCAGAAATATTGGATAATTTTAGTTTGCGCTATTTAGAGATTGAAACTCTTTTTCATGAACTTGTTACGGAAAAAGAAAAATTACAAAGAACAAGCTCTAGTTTCACCGCTGCATCTTTTAATCAGACTGCGAATACCTCAACCTCTAACAATGCATTTTCTTGCTTGCCAAAAATTGACTTGATTTCCTTTACAGGGGATGTTCAAAATTTTCCTACTTTCATAGAAATGTTTGATGCGTTGTTGCACAACAGTCGAGTGTTATCAAATATCGAAAAATTTAATTATTTATTGATAACTATTTAATTGCATAATATAATACTTTAAAAAATAGATACGATAATAAAAGACTTAGAGCATTCAATTATTGGAAGGCAATAGAAACCTGTCCGTCTGTAGCTAAAGACAATTTTCAATCTCTAAGAAATCTACTTGATAATTTTGCGGAGAATTTGGAAGCTCTTAAAATGATGAATTATGACGTTGACAGTTGGGGTTTTATAATTGCTAATATGTTGCTAGATCGCTTGGATACAAATACAAGGAAGGCTTTTGAACAAAGTCATGCCTCGAATGCAATGCCCAGTTATAAAAAAGTGAAAGAATTTTTACTAAAACAATGCAATGCCTTGGAAACGGTTGCTCTTTGCACAAAATCTAACGAAATTAAAAATCATGCTCCGAAATCTCAACAAAAATTCAATTCTTATAATCATAATAATAATCAGTGGCGTAGTAACAACTTTTCAAACATCCCTCGTAATTCAAATACTTTACTTGTACAGGCTGAAGGCCAAAATGAAAAAACTGAATGTTGTCTTTTATGTAGGGGTACACATATAATTTACAGCTGTCCTACATTTTTAAGCAAAAGCATTTCAGAACGGTTTCAATTTATTAAAAGTAAGAAGGCTTGTGTAAATTGTTTGGCTGATCAGCATACTACTTCTCAATGCACCTCTCAAAGGCGTTGCCGTTATTGCAAAAAAACGCATCATTCCTTATTACACTTTTCTGCAAATACTAATAATGTTGAAAACAATTCAACTAATAATTTACAAACTACGCCCCTAAACGCTTCAAATTCTACTAATACTGAGGGTAGTGATCGGGTAGTTAATGTTGGGATGTTAACAAAAAATGACTACGAGGTGTTACTATCCACTGTTTTATTAAACGTGCGGGATGCTTTTGGAAATCTGCATAAAGCTAGAGCGGTTATTGACCCCGGAACTCAATCTTGCTTTATTATGAAAAAATTTGCAGATAAATTAGGTTTACCTAAATATAATATAGCAATTACTTTACAAGGCTTAGAAAAATTGTGCATGCCCGCAAAATCGGGTGTCCATTGTAGTTTTTCCGCCTTACATAATGATGCACAAAATTTTGAAGCGGATTTTATTATCATAGAAAAAATATGCGACAACATGCCATCCGCTGATTTTTCTATTGACAAATTTTCATACTTAAAGGGTCTTAAACTTGCTGACCCCTTATTTAATAAAAGAGATGAAATCCATATATTACTTGGGGCTGAAATTTTTCCGTTTATCCTTGAAGACGGACGTATTCTTGCAGGGCCTGATCAACCCGCGTGTATGAATACAGTTTTCGGCTGGATAATAATGGGAAAATTACCTTTACTAGAAACTCAATACAAGGCCCAATGTGTAAAAACATTTTTTACTACATACACTACAGATGACCGGTTAGATAACACTCTAAAACTTTTTTGGCAATCTGAAGAAGTTCCTGAGTGTAAACCCGTCTCACCTGAGGACACCTTTTGTGAAAACTATTTTCTGCAAACTACAAAACATAATGATGATAAAAGTTTTACTGTTTCTTTACCGTTTAAAATAAATACACCGGATTTCGGCGATACGCGTTCTTTGGCTTTGCGTCGATTTCTATCTTTAGAAAAACGTCTTTTGAATGACGAAAATATGTACATTGCGTACAGTGACGTCATAAAAGAATACTTAGAAAGTGGACACATGGAGCAAGTGCTGCCTCCGAGTTCACAAAATTTACATGACTACTTTTACATTGCACACCATGCAGTTATTCGTAGAGAATCTACCTCTACTCCGGTGCGGGTTGTATTTGATGCGAGCAGCCACGCTTATGATCGGATTTCCTTAAACCAAGCCTTATACACAGGGCCTAAGCTTCAACGCGATCTAGTTGCAATTTTACTTCATTTTCGAATACATAAATATGTAATGATTTGCGATATTCGGCAGATGTTTCGTATGATTTGGGTAGAACCTGAGCAAAGAAAATATCAACGTATTTTATGGCGTTTTTCGCCGGAAAGACCAATTTTAGATTTTCAGTTGAATGTTGTTGTTTTCGGGGTTGCTTGCTCGCCCTATTTAGCGATTCGTACACTTTTGCACTTAGCAAATAGTAATTCTGATTTGCCTTTAGCATCAGAAATTATTGCTACTCAAAGTTTTGTAGATGATTGCTCTTTCGGACACAATGATCTGGAAACGGCAGTTTTAATGCGAAATCAACTTATAGAATTGCTGAGTAGGGGTAAATTTGAACTTAGAAAGTGGGCATCTAATGCAAAAATTTTACTTGAGGGACTACCTGAGTCTCATGTACAAAACATCGATTTCTCTTTTGATCCGGAACAAGAAATTACCTTAAAAATATTAGGTTTAAAATGGAATCCTACAAAAGATATATTTTACTATCCTTTTAATTACACGGAGTCAATATGTACTAAAAGAACAATGCTGTCTGAACTTGCCAGAACTTTCGATCCGTTAGGAATTTTAACGCCTGTTACTTTTTTTATGAAATTATTAATACAACATTTGTGGACTTTGGGCCTAGGGTGGGATGAAATCCCTCCGCCAGAAGTTGTCGACAAATGGGTCAGTTTTAAAAAGGACCTTTTTGTTCTTTCCAGCTTTGCTATACCACGGCAAGTAGACTTGTGTAATGTAGAATCGTGTCAGTTGACTGGGTTTTGCGATGCTTCAATTAAAGGTAGCTGCGCACTTACATATTTACGGGTTATTTACAAGGATTCCTCAATAAGAGTGTTCCTTCTTTACTCGAAATCAAAAGTTGCGCCACTACAAACGGTATCTTTACCTAGGCTAGAGTTAACAGCGGCAGTATTACTTGCAAAAGTAATTAATTTTGTTCGCGAAGTTTATAAAAATAAAATAAAATTTCAGGATATATACGCATTTAGCGATAGTACAGTTGCTCTTTCATGGATTAAAAGTTCTCCACACAAGTGGAAGACTTATGTTGCAAATAGAGTTGCTTTTATTCAAGAAAGGCTACCACCAAACAAATGGTATCACGTTTCTTCTAAAGACAATGCAGCCGATTGTGGTTCGCGAGGGCTTTACCCATCCGAGCTTATTAATTTTACCTTGTGGTGGAACGGTCCAAAATTTCTCCTGAATACACAAAAATCGTGGCCTTTAAAATTATTTTCAAATGTCGCAGCTACTGAAGCTGAGATGGAAAACCTAGTAACTACTTTAAATACAAAGATTACACAGACAAATATATTTGATACATTGCTACAAAAATATTCCTCTCTTAATAAAATTAAAAGAATACTTGCTTACGTCATACGTTTTACTAACAAATTAAAATATAAACTGCAAAACTCGAAATGTAATACTAATTTACAATTTGACTGTCTTACAAGTGATGAATTAAATAATTCTCTCTTATTGCTAGTAAAACATGTTCAGTATGCTCATTTTGAACAAGAGATGTTGTTAATAAAAAATAATGAAGTATTACCTAAGAAATTTCAAAGTTTAAATCCATTTTTGGATGATGCTGCCATGCTCCGCGTTGGCGGTCGATTGTGTAATTCTGAATTAAATTTCGACCAGACATTTCCTTTACTCTTACCAAATAATTCCACACTTACTACATTACTTATAACTGATATCCATACCTCTAATATGCATGCAGGTATACAAACTACATGTTTTTTGCTCACCCAAAAATTTTGGGTCTTCTCTGCTAAAAAATTAATACGAAAAATAATTTGTAAATGCTTCTCTTGCTGGAAAACTCGCCCTACGAATTTTCAACCATCTATGGGTAATCTACCAGATTTTCGAGTGAAGGAGGCGCGCCCTTTTTTAAATGTCGGTGTGGATCTAGCGGGACCGTACACTATAAAGATGGGAAGATTACGTACTGCGAAAACTATAAAGGCTTGGATCTGTTTATTCGTATGCTGTGCTACTAAAGCTTTGCATATTGAACTACTATCAGAATTATCTACCGAATCTTTCCTAGCCGGGTTTCGACGTCTAATTAGTAGACGCGGGATTTGCAAAAATGTCTATTCGGACTGCGGAACCAACTTCGTTGGGGCCAGTAACTATTTAAATAAAATATTTTTCGAAGTGGCGGAAAAAGAAGCCATTAAGTGGCATTTTAATCCCCCAGCTGCTCCACATATGGGTGGACTCTGGGAAGCGAACGTAAAGTCCGTTAAAACACATTTGAAAAGAGTAATCGGGCTTCAGGTCCTTACTTATGAGGAACTGTATACTGTCCTGGTGCAGATTGAGGCAGTGTTAAACTCGCGACCTCTAAGTCCTCTTAGTTCTGATCCCGGCGATCTAGCAGCATTAACGCCAGCTCACTTTCTGGTTTCGGAACCGTTATCTGCAATCCCCGATCCAGATACGTCGGATTTACCTATAAATAGATTGTCTCGATACTTTTAGTGCGTATGTGTACCGATTTCTGGAAAAGGTGGAAAAATGAATATCTTCATACACTAACTCAGAGAGCCAAATGGCATTTACCTAGTACACCTGAACCATCTATTGGTTCTATGATAGTTATTAAAAATGAAAATACTCCACCTCTCGAGTGGACACTAGGTAGAATTACGGAACTAATACCTGGTGTCGACAAGGTTTGCAGGGTAGCAGTTGTAAAAACAACTAGGGGTCTACTTAAGAGGCCCTTAGTGAAATTATGTCCTTTACCATTAAATTAACTTCAGAAAATACCCCAGGTATTTTCAGGGGGGTGGGAATGTTTCGTCCCTACTTCCTTAATTTACTTTTTTCTTTAAATTTTAATTATAATATAAATCAGTAGCTTAGAGAATAATTTAGTTTAAATTTCATGCTATTTATATATTTAAGTCAACGTTTAATCAATGTAATCTACATTTTACTTGCCTACAAAACGATTATCAGTAGCTAAGTTTCGTACTGCCCTGGTATTTCATTTTTCTTAACATTTAGTAATTTACATTTTACATATATAATGTCTTGGCAACCCAAAATACACTTCCTTAAAATTCCTTTCAACCAATATTCCTAGTCTCGTTTTACCATTTTTTGCTGTACGAGAAAAAGTGGACCCAAAAAAAGGTGAAAAGGAAACGAAGAAATCAGACACGACAAGATACTACTACAGAGTGCGTGGCTCATACTAAATTTTCGACATGCTATACTTATGCGTTTTATACCTTTTAACTGTGCCATACTTACAAAATAACCCCCGGGGTAACTTACTTACGAGAGTGCTTCATGTAGCCCGAGCAAACCTTCTTCAGACCTGATTTTACTGATTTTGGTAAGTACCAAGACATTGCTAAGTTTTGCCGCTCAATTTTTACGTTAATATTTTGCATAACAAAGACAAGAGCCAGAATTGGCAATCTGCGATAGTTCAGACGCAAAGAAATTTCCACACCAGCGTTACCAAATATACAGTCCATTTAAAATTCTGAGCCGCGTATTTTGGTTCCAAAAAATATAAAGCTCAGAAAACAATTAATATGCTTTATTGCTTTTCTAAAACCCTGCATACTATGTCATCTCGTACAGTGGTTGGCAAATAACATATACGTATACTAAAGAACGATCTAATATCTACATAATCTCTCTTAAAGCCGTGCTAATGGAATTATGTACGAAGGAATAAAGGGTGTTGGAATATTAGACTAATAAGCAAAAGGTTTTTCTGCTTATATTATACACATATTTAATTTAGTACATGCAGCAATTTTTGGGGTAATTATGGAAATGGGGGAATATGGTTCCACAACAGCAGTCGGTGTAAAGAAGCTATTGAGTTTCTTTCTGCGTTTAGAGTAAAACTTTTGTGCTAGAATTAGCTAAACGTAGGGAGGCAAGTGAGTATGTTGGTAGTTGTCCCTTACGCTACGAAGTAAAACCAAGAACCAGTTACAAAACAGCAAATATTTGTGTTTTAAAAATTAAATATAAAAACATGAAATCATCTATTATTAAAAAAATATCACCGACGTAACTTACGCTACCAACATGCTCTAGCTGAATGCGGTGGTGGACCGTGGTGTCGTAAAGGAGCAAGTTTAAACACGTAATGATTATTTTAGTTGTTTTGTTTTTATCATATGACCATATATGCAGTTCGATGACGTAGAGGATATTCCTCTTTAACCAAACATTTTAAAAATAAAATAAAGAAAAAACAAAAAAAATTCTGCTATTGCCATTTTTGTCAGGAGGAATATTGCAGTTATTATTCTTACAAACGAAAATTAACTTTCTCCAAAATATTATCAAACTTACACTGAAAGATGCTATTTCTTTCAAGAAAATAGATGTATTTTCAGTTGAACTTTGCTAGTATTTTTGAGGGTTGTATTCTCTATTTAACTACATTTCTCCTCATACTGAGGATCAGTTTTTTTGTGCAGTAAGAAACTAAGTAAGTACACAGAGTACCACCATGCCTACAAGAAACTCCACACATATGGTTAATACTTATTGTTGTAATATGGTAAATCTGCCTGTCTGTACCCCGTGCCGGTATAGCAATGTATAAAAAAGGGGCCACAAGAATTTACATATTTATTCTTTTTCCTTATTTTTATTTTGAAAATAATTAAGGTAGGTACATGAAAAAAGATATTCCTGGTTCGAGACATGTCGCTGAATCTAGACCGGTTTGGCAACTCTAACCCTGTCCACATCAGTGTTAAAACTTGAAAATATCAGAAAATTAGAAAATACGTTGTGTTGTATTCGTAATAGTGAAAAGAAATTAACAAAAATCTCTACACACAAAGGCCTCTATCGTTAGGGTATTTTGCAGAGAAAACTTCCATAAATGCATTTAGCGACATCCTCAAAACTCAATTAACAATCAGGCGCGATTGTGCGAGACAAAGGCCTGTGAAAGAAGCGCGGTCTAAACACAAAAGGCGTAAAAACCCGCCCCGATAACATTATATTTTGTATTGTGGCTCGGCGTGGCGGCGCTGTTATCGGCCAGATTCGTTCATTTCCGGTTGCCGAGACGCTGCGGCAACACTGATAACTAGATATCGCGCGTATTTCGCTACTTTATCTCGAGAAAGAATAAGAAAACGCCACAGAATGGTCCATTATGTTACGTATAGTAAATCCTATTATGCCAGAGGGCGTTATCTCGCGGGGCAAGGCCGTATACTTCATCACTATCTCCAGCACGTGCGCCACCGCCATAAATTCGCCGCTTTTGCAAGAAACACGATAGAAATTAGTACCTAAAAGTAGGGTGGTCACAAAATATTTCTGTTAGTATTTACTGCTGATAATGAAATCTCTACACAAAAATTTGAAAGTTAATATAGAGTGCATTAAGTTGTAACGTTACTTCTTTGTATTTTCCTTATGTTGGCAGTGTTGTCCTGATAAATATTTAAAAAAACTGTAAAGTTATACAGGTATACAGCACTGTCACTTTTGTCACATTTAAGTGCATCTTCAAATGCTCCAATCAGTTATTTTGATTGCTGCAGACTAGGCAAAAAATAACGTAATTATATTTGTTATTTAAGTGGGGGGAGACAAGTCTGCTGGAGGGCACTTTAGCTCACGGCATTCTGGGCATGCCCTCGGACATCATGCCTAAAAGGTTAAGCAACTATATGCCCTATACAATAATCTATCCTGGAAGGGAAGAATGGGTTCGGAATAAAACTGACCTACTTAGAGCAGATATTTGCTTATTTACCGATGGATCCAAAACTAGCAAGGGTGTCGGAGCCGGAATATATGGCAATAACCCAAAGACAGAGCTGACATATAGCCTGGGGTCATTAGCGACTGTATTCTAGGCAGAGGTGTACGCCATTGAGGAAAGTGTAAGAATGCTGGCAAAACGGCAATACACACGCAAAACAATAAAAATCTTTTCTGACAGTCAGGCTGCTCTTAAAGCGTTGGAATCCAGCTGGTGCACCTCAAATATGGTGTGGAAATGCCGTGAGGTGCTGACTGTAATCGGAAAACAGAACAAAATCACCCTGGTGTGGATACCGGGACACACAGGCCTCGAGGGCAATGAAGCAGCCGACCTGCTCGCTAAGAGAGGGGCAGCGTCGAAGTTTGTAGGTCCCGAGCCTGTGTTAGGCATTTCCTATACAGCGGCCAAGCGTGCGCTCTCAGCCTGGGCCGAAGAGGAATGGGCAAGATACTGGTCGAGAATACCGGGTCTAAGACACTCAAAGGCATTCATAAACAATCCTTTGACACATCAAACCGCGAATAAACTACTGGAACTAAACAGGTCGCACCTCAAAATTCTAGTAGGCTTACTTACCGGCCATTGCAGGCTGAGACATCACATGGAGCGGATCGGACTGGCGCAAGACGCCGACTGCCGACTCTGCATGGAGGATGAGGAAACGGCAGAACACATAGTGTGCACATGCCCTGCGGCAGGTAGAATAAGATTTTCATTATTTGGCGAGGGGGTGCTTCCGCCAGGAAATCTAATCTACGCCTCTCCCAGCACTATAATCAGCTTCATTCAGAGGCTGGATCTGCTGGAAGAAATCTAATAGAGATGTGAGCCACAATAGATCGCTATGGTCGCAGTGGAGGGTCAGCTCTTGACCCACTCACCTTAATCCTAATCCTAAAAATCCTATTTAAGTGGAAGCAACAAATGAAACCAACAACACTGGTGCCAACCAATAAAACATAAAAACTTTTCACAAAATAAAATCTGTGTAATATATGTGTATCATATTATTATCTATTGTTTATCTTTATAGTATATTCATCTTCAAATACTGAAAACATGAGTTATTTTCATTGCTGCAGGCTAGGCCATAAATAAGTTAATCAGATTCGCTATTTAAGTGGTATCAACAAGAAAAACTTACAACACTGATGCCAACCAGTAAAACATAAACACTTTCCACAAAATAAAATTATGGTAATATACGTGTATCATATTATTATCTATTGTGTATCTATGTGTATATATTGTTCAACAACCCATTTAGAAGTTTTCTGAACTTTTTCTAAACTACAATACTGTTTGCACCAGGTATTCAGCACGCAGAATGAGCAAACTGCGAACTATTAGTGCTTTGAATAAATTTTAAGTGCAAGTTTTCTCTCTGGAAACAAATTATTGAAACCTTTTGAATGCGGATGGAATAAATGCCAAAAATGGCGTCGACATTAATAGATTTTTCTTTATATTGTTTTGGGATACTGGTTTCTACAGTAAGACAAATTTGTAGATTTGATTTGTACCAGATTTCGCAAAGTATTAAGAGGACCGCTCATGAGCAAACAGGAGGTTTAAAGATCTAAACAGCTGTACATGAAATATCACTCACAGAGAAATGAATACAACATTTTTGGCACAATGATGGAAATTGTCAGGATCAGCTGTCTGGACTCCACGGCGTTTCAGTACTGTACAGAGTTAAATAGGAGGAACAGGTACAGAGAATTCTACAGAACTGTGCAGATCTTACAGAGGACTAAGTCAGTGACTTACATGAAAAGTGATGAACCCATAATGTGCAAACCCATAACCCAATCGAATTTCAAAACATAATAACTATTGAATGAGTTGTTGATTTTATTTAAATTTTTATTGATGCATAGCTAGCTATTTCTTTTCACAATATTTTTATGCAACAAATGCGAACTACGATTTGATTTTTGTTTAATAGTAGTAGGTACAGCGAAGAATCCAGAGAGCTGTTTTTAAAACAATTTTTAAACACCTTGCAGTATGACTCACCAACAATGTTACATTTACATGGGCATAATTTCATTTTTTATAAATCCCTTTGTTTTTTGATTCACTCTTGTATTTTTATTTTTAAAGAAAATGCAACTGTATTAGCAAAGAAAGGTTTTTACTATACTAAAGTAATAACAAACCAGAGCAAATCTGAAATATATCAAAGTTATGCACCTGTCATTTAATTGAATCTGCGAATCATTTCGTGAATTTCAAGGGAAAAAGTTGCCTTTCTTTTTATGCATGACAACGCCCAACAACATACCTATTGCTTGTAATGTAAGTTAATTTTTGAGCGAAGTGGGTACCAATCTTGGACTGTTTCCAGCTAGGAGCCCTAATTTAACTCCCATAGAAGATTTATGGGATTAGCTTGGCAAACGTTTCCGAAACCTTCAATGTGCACCCGAAAGTTTACGTAACGTTAGGGAAGGCCTCGGCAAAAAATTGAACAATATTCAGCAAGACTCAACGGCATTCAGAATCAGAACTGTGATAAGGATCAGAGGGGGAAATAACCGTCACTAAATCTTTCATGTGTTATTCAGTTTTTATTAATATAATTAATAAAATTTACAAACTTAAATTCGGAACTTCTCGCAAAAAAATTACCACGATGTGTAAATATAACACGCTATTTTAGTGATACGGTTTTACTTCCCTTAGAAGGACAGATACGACAATAAGCCAAAAAACAAAAAGATCTACAACAGTCAATCTACAAAATTACGTTAACATAATTTCATTCACTACTGTAGGTAATCCATTCAACAGGGTGTTTAAAAAATTAACAAAAATACATACGTCTTAATTTGCCCCTGTATACTAAACGACAATAAATCGTAGTTCGCATTCGCAGCATAAAATTATTATAAAAGGACATGGCTATGGATTAAAAAAAATTATAGGAAATCTAGCAAAAGTTATCAAGATTAAAAATTGATGAATATTTTGGGCTCGTCACTTTTTGTATGAGTCAGTGTAGATTTAACAGGATTGTGTTGGAACTAAATTGGATTACAGGAAGTGTATTCTTCAAAGTCTGTTGCCTAATATATCATGCGAAATCGAAAAAATTGGTCTTTTTATTTTTTATTCTGGTTGTATGGACACATTTAGTGATTGGTATGCTAGAACAGAATTTCAACTAAAAAAATTTTTTGCCTGCTACATACGATAACCAAAATTCGAAAATTGACTTTCAGGACATGAAGAAATTTGTGAAAAACTGCAGAACTCTACCGATAAAATTCCATATGTAATTCTTTGGCGAAAAATAAGAAAGAATCATTCTATGAATTAGATCCCGAGAGTTTCCGAGGTAGAGGATGATAAAAGAGTAATTTTATTTCAATTCAATTATTATTATTTACTTAAGACGTTTTTAAAGATAATTCGTTCAAGCAAATTAAGTATAATATACACTGCTTTCGGCTTATTTATATAAAAAAATCCTTATTATCATTCGAAATATTCTACACAGTGGTATTTTTTGGCACCCTCGAAATTTGTTTTGGCGACAATACTGACTATCCTGTTATAAGAAGACAACATTCCTGTTTTATCTCTTAACTTTTTGCTATCTAGGATTTTTTTGGTATATTGTATTGTTCAGACGATAATGAGCAAATATAAACAATAAAATCACACTAAATTTTAATATGGTGTATTGGCTTTTTGATCTATTGGATCGAGTTATTTTGGACCACTCTATAGTCGCTCTAAAATAAAAATATTCGCTTCTTTATTATAAAATGTAATAATGTAACTGTCGCCGAATGAGGTCTCTTACTTTATATTTAAAATTTACGATGACAGTATTTTCCTTTTCTTTTCATCAGTTTCCAAGCTGGGTCATTTCTGAAACAGCGTTAGAGAAAACGGCAATTTATGAAAAGTTATTTTCTTTTGTGATAGCTTTGTTATAAAATGTTAGTAATGGAAATGGCGTAAAGCAGCGGCGACTCGTTCTAAAATATTCCTTTGCATACAAGCTCCTGTTGATCAGGGGCAGTTCTCCGAAGTATCCAGAACTAAAAAAAGACGTATTTAAAAAACAATTTTTTAATTTGGCAAATAAGCTGTCATACAAAATAAACTAAAAAACCTATAACTATTTCTTTAAAAAAATCTTTAAGAACATGAATAAAAAAATAAATAAACTTAAAAAACTAAACAAGAAATTTATTTCTGCGATTTTTACGCGACGCAAACGAATCTATTACTTTGGATACATCGACGGGTATATCTCGATGAATGTGAAGTAGAGCTAATCCTACGAGTCGCTCTTCGGACATAGTTGACCTCAGCCAAGTTTTGAGGCGTTTTAAAGAAGAAAAGCTGCGCTCTGCAGATGCCACACTAAGTAGCAAAACACAAAGACGGGAAAAAGCTACTTTTATGGTTGGAAATATATCGCCATCGCAGAGGTTATATAACGTTACAGCGTTGTCTATGATCTCCTCGGATTTTTGCCATTTACTTCTCCATAAAAGTAGCTCTCCGTTTAACTTATCGTAGACAAATTCTGCATCTTCGTTAAGTGTAGGTGCTAGATACGAGGAAAGTTGCTTACACATCTCTACAAAATCAGCACTAGTCGTTTTTAAGCATACCGTTGGGATTAGCACATTAAAATGAAATACCATTGAAATTATTTTTTCGTCCTCGAATCTAAATTTTAGGTCGAATTATATTTTCGAGAAGAGGAATAAAAACTGAAACCCTAAAAAAAGTTTCAGGGTCATTTGTATTTAGATTACAACGGTTGATTTGTCTTCCAACTCGTCGGGGTAATACAACTGGAATACCTAATTTCTGATGCCACTCTTGAACATCATCAAAATTTTTTTAAAATCCACATCTGCGTTTTTTCTTTTGTCTTCTAAGACTGAAATAATGTCATTCACCAAAGTTTTGGCACAGTTTTTATCCATTTTTTTTTGCAAAATTTTACTAAAATTTACAGTGATGGATAAAACAAAAGACAAACAGTAACGGGCGGCTAAGAAATTTGAAGACAGAACTGATGTGATTAGACTTTGTGCTTTTGAGGATGTTTCGGCATCTTTCCACGTAGATATAGTTTGCAAAGAATCTATTATATGTTCTAAAAACAATTTAAACTTTAAAACTGCCTCATGTCTTTCAATCCACCTTGTTTCGCATAATTTTTTAAAGTCCTCATTGCTGGAATTTTAAAGAATTAAATTTCTTTTAGCTGATGCATTAAAAAATGCAATTATTCTTTCATGATGCCTGTACAGTTTCTGATATCCTGTATATTTATAGATTTTGAAATGGATAGGTTAAGGGAATGACTAAAACATGGAGCTTTAATGGCTTGAGACATACATTTTCGCAGATGGGATACTGCACCTTTTTGTTCTGAAGGCATTACGCTACAAGTGTCGGTACTTATTCCAAAGCAGTGTTTCTGGGTGAGGCCGTGCTCATTTAAGAAACTGAGAGCAATATCGGCTAAAGCTTCTCCTGTTAGTTTAGGCAGGCCCATCCTCTTGATCGTTCATATTCCTGTAACAATCTATAAATGAAACAAAATCTTCTTGTATTTCGTTGTCTTTTCCCAGATACCTTACTACTAAAGACATTTGCGATTTGGCTTATGTCCATCGTTTCGTCGAAGATAATACTATAGTATTTGGATACTTTAATTTGTTGAAAAATTGTATTTCATATTTCGTTGCCACATATTTCAATTAACTCATTTTGAATATTTTTGCTGATATATGTCGCCCTGGAATTACGAGATTCTAAATGAGTTTTTAATATATGGTCCCCACAAGCAACTCTAAATTTAAGAAGCTCCCTAAAGTTGCCTTCGTTAAAATTATTTGTAGATGATTCTGCCTCATCAATATCAAGTCTTCCATAATCTTTATGTCCTCGTAGAGGAATATTTTGTCTTCTTAAAAATATTAGGGTCTCAATTATTATAGGACGCATTCTTTCTCGGTTCTCTTTAATTTGTTCATATCTTTTGGGTCCAAGATATTAATAATATCTTTTTCAGGACGTTCATATGTTTGTATAAAATTAAAAGCATATTCCACAGCCTCTCTGTGATATGTATTTAACTCACGAACGAATAAATCTCCATCTTTTCCTAATAATTTAGAGTATTTAGAAAGTGGCATACGAACTAATTTTTTTAGAGGAGTTAACTTATTAATTCCACCACATTTCGCAAAAAGAGTACAGAATTTACAAAAAAGTCCGCCCTGTTGTTTAGAAAAAGCAAGCCATTTAAATAATTCAAAATGTTTAAATGACGAAAAACATCTAACATCCTTATTATTTTTCATGTGTACTGAAAAAGGAAATATAAAATCTTTTCCGGGAACAAAGGCATTCTTTAAAAGATTATATTTATCGGTGTCCGAAATAACTTCTGTGCTAGGATTTAAATAGGTACCGATGTCATAACTACTTCGTGGTTGAACAGTTTGAATAGTTTGAAGCGCTGAGGACTCTGTTGAAGACGATTCTTGACACAAACTTTTACATTTTTCCTCGTTCGATAACTCAGAATTCTCATCACAAAAATCAGTGGAGCCAGAATGTGAGGGCTGCGAGAAATTGTCAATTTTTGTTCTCTTTATAAATTTGTCCAAAGTTCCCGTTTGCCTTTTACTCATTTTCTAAAATAAATCTAGTGGTAAAAGTCACTCTCTTTTAATTCAAATTATAAGGTTTGACATCGGCAGCATGGTTTTATTATAGCCGACGAGTTTATCCGCATTTACGAAATAACTTTTGTTAGTTTCCGAAGAAACCCGAACAAATTTAATCACAAATCAAGATAAAATTATATTGGACTTTTTAGTTACAAATAAAATAACTTTGCTTCGTCAGTCTATTTTGGCTGTATACACTATGCACTAATAAATCATTATTTGTCCATATCTGCCGCAGTAAATTAAAGCAGAACATTTCGATTCACTTTGACTGCAAATGCAAAAGCTTATAATTTGAAACGGATAAACAACAAATAACTCAAAGTGAAATTTTATGGATTAGGTACAATAATTATTATTATTTCTTTAATTAATTCTAACCCCGCGGTTGCATCGAAGTAAATTCCAACTTATCTCCGAGCTCCGTCCAAATTCGAAGCATAAGTTACTTTGCCGTTAAACAGGTGCCGAGCAAGTGGCATGTACGGAACGCGAACAGAACAGTGTTGCCACGGTTAGTTATTTTTCAGGGAACGATATTTTAGGTTTTTAAATATTTTGGTTGGTTAACAAAAATTACCCCTCCCAGAATTTTAGTCCAGGACCGCCCTTGCAACAGTGGCACATAAGATACATTAACTAGTCAGTTTTAACAACAAGTTAAACTGTAGCGTATGTAGGTACTATTATGTACAATATGTAATTAGGCCCATTCATAATACAAATGGAGCTTTTTAAATTTTCCATCCTGTATATATTTGCATTTTTCACGTAAAATTATCGACTCAGAATTAAATATTATTTGTTTTAAGCAAATGTTCTATATAAAGTTGCAGCGAAATTAAACAGGTTTTTGTATTATCTCGCCTTGTACTGAACAGCGTGTCCAATTTTCGACACTTTTGCAGGGTATCTCGGTTAGGACCTATCTTTAAAGATAAAGAGCTGCGGTTTCCGCAGACTGTGCTACTTTTTCATGAAACGTATGATGCTATAAACAGAATTTCAATAGCCTTCTTCGTTTCGGAGATACAGGCGATTTTGAAAATTTGTCATTTTCAATCATCCCTCGTATATCAGTTGCCTATTAACTTATCGGTAAGGTAAAAACTGACTATTATATAGTTTTTTTGTGTAGAATCCAACGGTTTTGACTTTGTATGGTCTAAATTTATATATGTGTAATATAGTTTGTGCTCGAGCCTTTTTCACTCCAACTTCTTTCTCAATAGCCCTACACGAAGTAGAAGGAGTTGCTTCTACATAGCCTAAAACGTTGACCTCGTCCATTTATTGATTTTCCTTATTATAGGATTTTGGACTATGCTGCATAAACGCACCCTAATTAATTTTTTTTTAATTCTAGATAATATGTCGGGAAAAGGTTGCCTTCTGTCTGGATATCCAGAATGAATATAGAAAAAAAAAACCAAAGATAAATTTATAATGCATATAAAATCGTATTAGGTACCTGTTAAAATATAGTTCGGCGGCATCATGCGAATTTTAATTTGAATCAATGTAGCAAACTAACTGATCATACTTTTCAAAGTTCTGGTAAACTCTTATTTGAGACATTCTTTTAAACGAAAAACACGGTAATAAGTAACAAGTAGGGGCTTTCAGAACAATAATTTTTTTAAAGGATCTCTTACAAATTTTGACAAGCGGTCTGACTAGCAGCCATGAAAGAATACTATTATATTCATTTGTTTCAAATCATTATATCTCGGCCTACTATGAAATATTATAGGTACCCATTTTTTAATTGTAAAATCCGGAAGCCATTCCAAAATATATACCAACAACTATATCTTTTTGAAAAAGAAATCGAATGAGAACAAAATATAGAGGGTCTCCCATTTAAAGAAATGCAACTTCGGTTTTTATCTTCAAATTCGTTTCTTCTAGAAAAATATTGACTACGCCACTGGATTCTACGCAAGGAACTATATAATAATATGTTCTTATCTTAAAGCGTGTTTACATTACTTGCAAGTTATAGCATGAAAGTTATAGCCTAGGCAATTAATTGCATTGCGTGACCCTTTACACATGAAGCAATTTTTGTATGCAAGTATTCTGACAAGAAATGTCGCCAACTCTAAAAATATATCTAACTCAGCTGATTAAAAAATAGGTTTTTATTGTACATACTTATCTGCCACATGCTGCTTTTTGGGACATATCGGCTGTATTTTTTATAAAGATAAACAATAAAAAATATATTAAATTCGCAAAATAAACCACTCAACCGCCATTCAAAACAAAACAGATATTTTTTGAGGTTATGTTTACTTTTTATATGGTTGGTGCTTCGAAATATTACTAGAAAAGTTACTAAAAATGCATGCTACTTGCAATTAAATTAGAACAAGTCCTAATTTCATGCAATGCAAGTAAAATTGCTTCAGCTGATCGAAAAGCCACCAACGCGCATGCTTGGAGGTAATTTTTTCTTGCATGGCACCAACTTGCACGTAATGTAAACAGGCTATTACCGATAAATTAAAAAGTAAAAAAACTGAGATACGAGGGGTGCTTAAAAATGACACATTTTCAAAATCGCCCTGTATCTCCGAAACGAAGGGGGTTATGAAAATTCTGTTTGTAGCATCATACGCTTTACGAAAAAGTAGCACAATATGGCGAATGCCGCAGCTCTCTAACTTTAAAAATAACCGAAAACCATCCAAAAACATCTAAATTGCAACAGAAAGCCTTAAGTAAGTTTGAATACTTTTTTTCAAACATACATTTACGTTTAACCAAAAATTTAAAAAAAATCCATTTTAACATTACACACCCTATATGAAAGTGGAGGGTGTCCGGATTTCGTTGTAATTGCAGGGTATCTCGGTTGTTATTAAAGATAGAGGGTTGCGGTTTTCGCGAAGTGTTGCTACTTTTTGATGAAATGAAAGATGGCATAAACATATTTTTCATGGCCCCCTTCGTTTTTGACATACAGGGCGAAATTAATTTTTTTCCATTTTCGGACCCCCTCGTATTTCAGTTATCTTGTAACTTATAAAAAAGTAAAAATGGATCCTATTAGAACTTTCTAAGTAGAATCGAGTGGCGTGGTTAGATTTTCATCAGATGTGATATTTTTCGAGATATTAACTAAACATATGTTTTTTTAACACCCTGTATATTTCTTAACCATTAAGTTTCCCCTTTCGAAGGCTTTTCAAAAATACATAAGACTTTATAGTTATTTTTTATTTGTAGCCCATACATCGAATTATTTAATTTTAAACTTTAATTTTGCGTAGTTGGCCCTGTTTAACATGTGTTTTAACGCCAATTCAAGTATTTAGATTTAAAAAAGAAACTGATTAAACCGTGTATTTTCATTAATTAATTAAAATTGGTATAATTTTTTAAACTACAAACTACTACTTGTTATCTAGATATATAAAAAATCCTAACCAGAACTAAAACTGCTTTATTTTTAATCACTTGAAGATTAACTTAGATGTCTTTAATTATAATTATTAATAGCAAATAAAAGTAAAATTTAAAAACAAAACATACAAAACTTTAGGTAACGAAAAGAGTTAGTCCATTTAATCCATTCTAACACTTTTCTTTACTTAAGAAATGCTTATACTTAAGAAATTTTACAGCTTTTAGTTTAGAATTGGCCACAATCGAAAATAAAGCTGTCTTTGTAGAAACCAATTCGTTCCAAATAGATAGTATTTACATAGGAGATATAATATCAAAAGGGGAGTGTTATGGGGCGCAATATGAATAAAGCCATAGATTGACGAGGAGGACAAAGTGGTAATTCAGATCACGTGCCGGCTCAATCAGTGCACAAAGGGGCGAATTTGCGCGTGATCGGCACGAGTTAGACTGGATACAAATGTCAGATAATATACCTCTATACTATAGTAGCTATAATATAAGAGGGGAATAGGTACTAACATAACTCACTTTTAATTTATTGTGTAAGTCAAACATAATGCAATATTTACTGTCGGTGGCACTAAAGTAGTGTGTGGCATGTATAGAGAAATTAGTAGCCTAGTATTAAACATATTTTTTTAAATCGATTTTCTTCTAAAAAACAAGTCTAATTTAAATAAGACCGTCAAGTAACTCGAGAGGAAGAACTGTTTTGATTCTGGTCCAGGTGCCCTCCTGCTATCGCAATTTTCGCCGACCCTTACGTTTCATTAGATAGGATTACACCCAGGATGATTGAAGACCAGACCAAGTGTTACGAAATCAAAACCAGACCTTATACTTATAAAGTTGAGTTATGAATGCCTAAGATGTAGTGGTATGCGCATACTACTTCACGCTGCGTTTGTGGCTGGTAACAAAACAAACGAGTACGTCGAAATTCATCGACTGTACAAATGCATCATTGAATTTACGACAAATAAGGAAATCTTTTCGGTATATAGGAGATATACTAAAAAGCTTCAAAGAATAATATCTTTGCCGATGCAATATGGAACCGTCAAGTAACTCGAGAGAAAGAGATCTACGAGAATGTTTTGCAAATTGTTTTCGAAAACATTTTTTCTGAACAGTTTTTCGAAGTTAAATTTATTCTAAAAACATCTTTTACGGAAGCAAACTTTTTAGAAAAACACTTCGTTTAAATACTCATTTTGCTGAAAACGCATTTTTAGAAAATATAATTTTCCGAAATTTTTTTTTCCGAAAAACATCTTGAAAATTTTTTTATATGTTCAAAAAATTGTATTTCGAAAAACTCTGTTAATGTATATTAATAAATAATTTCTTAAAAAGAGATTAAAAAAAATATTTTGGAAAAATTTTACTTTACAAAAAAAAAATTTGCATCCAAAAAAGACAGCAACCCAAGTGACGATCAACTGCAGCAATCAGCAGCGGCACGTAACATCGTAGAGACAGAAATAGCAAGGACACACGAAAGAGAAGAATTTTCTTTTCTATGGGACCTTATGCTATGTAGAACTTTTTCTATAATGATTCGTATGAGTTCCGATATTTCTTTAATTTTATACTGTCATTGTATTAATACTAAAAACATCGGTTTTGTAGTTAGAGCCGGTAAAAACGAAGAATAATTGAGGTTATTGTCAGTTACCCACACTTTTAAAGTAAAGGAAATCAAAGTGTGGGTTACTACCTATACCTAATTTTGTAAATAAAAATTTATTTTCTTGTGTTTTTATTATAGTAATACGATCGAAAAGCGCGATTTTTTTAATTTAAAAAAGTCGGGTACTTGTTGTATGGTAAAAAATATAGATAGTCGGGTAGAAACACCGACAGAAAGAGTTAAAACCTACTTTCTATTTCTAAATAATCGTATATGGGATCGGTAAGACGAATGATCCCGAATATTTTTACATAGTACGAAATGGAAGAAGAAAGGAAACAAGAAAGAAATTTCTTTTCTACCACTTTATACTTTATATGGTAGTAAAGGGGGTGCTACTGTGCTCACGCTACTGGCGGTATTGCTTTTCAATCACCATCACCTGATTATCAAGTACAGAAACAATTAATAGAGACGTCACCAAAAAAAGATTTCATTAGAGTCAAGAATGTCGCCAGCAAGCGTGAACGTAGTAGCACCCCAGTTAGAAAATCAGTGAACGTCAGGTAAGTGACAGCCTTGTGCTTTATTTCAAAACAACAAAATAAAAAACGGAAGAAAAGAGATTTTCCGCAAGTACTAATAATTACGAGCAAATATTACATACATCTTTTAATCGAATTTAAAAAGAGAATCAGTCGAATACTAAAATTATTTGTATTTTTTTATATCTGAGACAGCCCACGTATACTTCAAGCCTAAGTACTAACGTACCGTGGGCGTCTGAAGGGATGGGAAGTGTAATTTATTGACACGGGATTTAATGGATTTGGGGTTGGCAGGGAAAGGAAAACATCTGCAGGCAGTCCGTTCCATAATCTGGAGACCCTAGGTATGAATGAGCGAGAGAAGTGGAATGTTTTTAGCTGGACGTAACGCGCCTCTTGTTGTCCTGTTAGAAACAATCAAGGCCGGAGTTGTAGCAGCTACTTCAGAGCAAAATCCGTGGAAGTATCGGTATAAAAGGGATAAAGCCCCAATAGCGCGGCGATGAGCGAGAGAAGGGAGTTTACTTGTGTGGATTGGGTCATAGATGAGTCGAATGGCTCTCTTTTGGATAGAATCACGGATGCTAAGTGTCGAAGGTGATGCCAGCCCCCAGATATGGAAACAATACTCTAGAGTAGGTCTTATTTGGGGAAACATAGCGAGTGTGTAAGTTGGAAGGGTGATATACCGCGGACTTTTTGCCATCTCTTATGATGTTGGGTGCCAGTGTAATGTTCTGGTTTTCCACCCTTAAAAGAGAATATATTGCAATGCCACTGTTGCCAAATGTTGCTAAAAATAATTCGCCCTAAACCTGTTTTCCTACAGATAACAATTGTGATCCAGGTACGCCCTGAGAAGGTTATCTACTTAGAACTCTTACCTAATCGACCAAATCAAGCTGCTTGTAGAACACCTCCATACACTAGCTCTATCTCAAGGGTAGGGTCTTTTAGTGACAGATGAGCGTTTAGCTTTTAAAATCAAAATCGGAAATTTTAGTCAAAATTACCATAGTTTTACTTTCTAAAGTCAGGCTCTAAATGGTGGTCCGTTTAGCCTTTAACGTTGAAACAAAACCAGGAAAAGAAAATAAATATGTCAAGTCCGGTATTAAAATTACTGGGTGAGCAAAACAAATTATTGTTTAAGGCCAATACATTTAATCTTGAAAAAGGTTTAGGCTAAAATGACAAGTCCTTTTTTCTATAGTTAAATGCAAGCTCCTCTGAGGCAAAACATTATTAGAGTTACTTAAGTAATTTATAACAATTGATGAGTGATAACTCACCCAGTAGGATTGATCCGAGTGTGTTTGACGGCAGTCACTATATCCGCACGATAAAGTCAGCTGTGCCTTAAGGGTATAGTGGCCACATAGACCAGACAACTGGAATTTCCGCTTGGTCAAAAACACTTCTATCAAAACTGTTGACTGCCGAAAAGTAAGATATAATTAAAAGAAAGGTCTTAGTTTGACAAAAATCCAAGTTCGGTTTTAAGATTACAGTATTGAAAAATTTACAAAGTTACTGAAAAATTTACAAAGTTACTTTCAAAAGGGCCACGTGGTTGTGGACTCTAGCACGCTTGGCGGTGACTATACCCCCTGCACCAAAGAAACCAACTGTGCTCCTACAGGGTCCAGCCACGAATACCAGCCCTGGTATAGCTTAACCACCCCAGCCCTGGTATGTCCACTTGGCCGAAACGGTATTAGGATCCACCTCCCCCTAATAATTCCCAATGAAAATAAATACTTCTCCAAATTTGTACACTTAAAATTTATGCCCAAGTAAAAATGTAGTTACATGACTACACGTATCGATTCTACTATTAAGTTTGCTACATGAAAATTTACAATATACCAAAAATTATATGTCCAGTTTGGACTAACGAGGCCTGGTATTACGCTTGCGTGTTGTCGACAATCCGCCCACGTTTACACGTCACCGGCAATTTACATTCGTTCGAACGCACAAAAGAAAAAGTTTATTAAAAGAGAGTAAAACAGAATGTTCATATTTTATAGCAAATCTTTGGTCTGAAGGACTCTACCAGTAAGGTTCAAAACTTTGATTCCCCAATAAGGCATTCCAAAATAAAAGAACCGCGATGAGGTACAAACAGTATTGCACCAGGTAAATAAAAATAGGGAAAATTGCCCCACGGCAAAAATCAATGTCGTTAACCCCACGGGTAGGTAAAACTTTAACAGCTACACTTAGCTGCCTGCAACCAGCGAAGTTGCCTCTCAGTGCGTTTAAACCATGGAGAAGGGTTCTCAAGTTCCCTGCAGAACCTTGTTGTTCTGACGTGGACCTTAAATTAATAAGGGGTTTTCAGCCCCGGGAGAAAACACATATTTATCGACATCCTGGCAAGGGAATGTATACTATCCAAAGACCATTAATAATACATTCCAAAAAAGGGATGATTCCCCAGAAATTATATTTGCCCATGTGGCTTTTTCCAAAAATAGGAATTTATCTGGGTTTTATCCCATGTGCTATTCTCTTATTGAGGTCTGACAACGAAAATACCGAAGACACGTCATCTCCACATAATCTCCTTTCCATAGGACCAACGGTAAACTTCAAGAACCAAAATTCCCCGATAATCTTTGCCAATCCGCAAAATCGCGACAAAATGTTAACCCTTTTTATTATCAAAATCCCGGTTGCTTCCATCGCCGGAATACGGCTTATGGTAGGTCCTCACGCCTAAAAATCCAAAAAGGAGAAACGTCCATGTCAATGTCAACGTCCTGATATTTGACATATATCTTAAACAGCTGACTGTCACTACATTCAAAATAAAATACTTTTGAAAATGAAAGGCCTAATAACTGTTCAAAACAAATGTATCCAATTATCAAATCTCGACGACTAGCAATATATGCCAAGAAAACCGTCATAAAATTCACCATCCTAAACATGGAAAATAATCAAGAAAAACCACCTCGAACAACATCGATGCATCATATTTGTCTTTTACTCTTAGCGAGGATTACAGAAAGTATAAGGTATTGTTTATTAAATTATTATTTAATTGCTAATTAAGGTTTCTAAAACCCCACAATAAAAGTCTGTGCTTACAAAAATGGAGTCTAAAACTGGTACTTTATTATAAACTCAAAATGTCTGTTTTTCTACCCGTAACAAGGGGAGAAGCATTTTCTGGCTTGAAAGAGAAAACCAAGATTTTTAGTTGCTGATCTGGCTATTGAAGTAATGTGTTTGTGCCAGCTAAGATCGCGTTTTAAAGCGATGCCTGTTGGCATCGCTTTAAAACGCGATCTTAGCTGGATCGAACTTTTATTGTTGTGTTAGATCGAACTTTTATTGTTGTGTAGGGATTGGATATTCATGTGGGAGCAAGGCTGAGTTTTGGAGGTGATAAACTGAACAAGGTTATTGGCATCCCAGTCTAGGATTAATTGAAGATCCTGAGAAAGGGCTAGGTGTCAAGATCTGCGCCTATTATCCAGCTCTTGATTCAAGACTTGTCTGGAAAAAATGAATGTTGAAGTGAAGAGTAGGTACTATCGCCAGCGTAACTATGGATGGAATTGGTAGTTGAAGAGAGCAGGTCATTAATATACAGAAGAAATAGGGTTGGTGCCAGAACTGAACGAGGTACGCCAGCATTGATAGGATGGAAGTTAAATGAGTTGAGTGACCGTCCACCATGACAGATATGCGCCAATTAGAGAGAAAGCTACCGATCCAGGTACATACTTTGAGAGAAAGGCCGTATGAAGGTAGTTTGTTAAGGAGTGCGGCATGCCATGCTTGATCAAAGGCCTTGGAAATATCAAGAGCAACAACCTGGGATTCGCCATGAAATTCGAGAAACTTGTTTCAGTTATGTGTGACGAAGGTAAGATTAGCTGTGGATCGTTGGTGACGAAATCCGTACTGTCTGCCATGGACGGTTTTGTATTTTTCTAGGTATTTTAAAATTTGCAAGTTGATGATTTTCTCCATAACTTTGCTGACAACAGACAGAAGAGAGATATGTCTATAATTGGATGGAAGGAACTTGGAACCTTTCTTCAGGACAGGCTGCACACGAGCAGTCTTCCAGCTGTCTGGGAGATACCCTTGTCATAGGAGTTCTGAAAAAGGCGAGTTAAGACGGGTTCGAGCTCTGGAGGGCATTTTTTTTGGAGCAATTGCTGGTATGCCATCCAGAGCTGAGGACTTTGTGGTATCAAGGGATAGAAGACATTTTTGAACTTGTTTGACCTTAAGTATATGTCGGACATTTTGACAGCGAATTGTTTGGCAAATAATTAAGCTTTTCCTTTAGATGTGGATATAATTTCGTTGTCAGAGATCAGGGGAGGAAATATGCTTCTACAGAAGTTTTGATTAATGTTTTTGGCAGAAAGATTTGCTGCTGTTGGAGTAGGAAAGCACTTTATCTTTCATGCGGTGTTAAAAGCATTTTTGGACTCTAAGATAGATTGATTGTAATGATTTCTTGCCTCAGTGAACATTTGACGGTTTTCGGGTGTAGGATTTTGAAGAAACCCTTTGTGCGCTTGGATTTTTTTGAGCCTGCCTTTATCACAAACCTTGGAGAACCAGAGCCAGCTATTGATGGCGGAGTTTAGGTTTCTTGTGGGTGTGTGTAATGAAACTTTCAATACCTACTTGAATGATATCTGTGATATGAGAGCAAATTTCGGAGGGATCGGGAATGGAAAAAAAGACAGGGTTCCAAGGAAAAGCTGAGAAGTTTCGAAGACCATCCCAGTCGGCAGAATTGTAGTGCTAGGTCGTGGGTTCTGGCACGATTTCAACGAACTCGGGATGTTAGGGACGAGAGACGGTATGCGGCCATGATCTGAACGACCAAGGGGAGCGCATACAGATGTTAAATATGGCTCAGGATGGGTGGTAAGAAAAAGATCTAGTGGATTTGGATTATGGGTAGGAACGCGGGGAAAGTATGTGGGAGAAAGTCAAAGAACTCATTGTAGGAGTTGTCTGGTGGGGAGCGGTAGATGCAACAGATAAATTTAGTAGAAGATTTAAGGGTAAGTTTTAGCCAGAGAACATCGGGCTTGCGTGATTTCAGGTTAGGGAGCCTGGTGCAAGAAAAACTGCTGCGAACGTAGGCGCATATTCCACCATACAAACGAAAAGATGATAGAAGTTCATAGCCTGGAGACAGGAGACGATTAGTTGAGGATTTGGGACTGATTTGGATTTCGGATACTTGACAATGAAAACTAACTGAAATTAACCAAGATATACGTATTGTCAAATTTATTCCCAGCTTCAAGTTTTTGAATAATATGAAACATACAATAATCTATATATTTAAAACGCAAAGATCATATTTTGTCTCCCTTATTTTGAGGCTTCTACAAAACATAGCTTAATGATACTTTTTGAAAGAAAGGACTCTTCTTCTCATTAAGCCATCACTAAGACTTTTGTGTACAGATAAGGCATAAAGTGCCAAAAAAGTTCAAGTAATTTTGACGTAATATATATTTCTTGACATTATGGCGACTGACCTGTAATGTTGTTTTCAAAGAGATCCTGTAACTTACATATTGCAATTTTAATGTAACGCTAAAATATGTTTTTTTAAAGTGCAAATATGTATATTTTAACTTTAAGTACAAAACTTCCGATTATATGTGGAACAAGATATATGGTAAATGACCGCCTCGGTTTCTGTGAGAAATGTCCATCCTTTTGAGGAAGATTTACATCACATTTACGCATATTTACGGCTCTATTTGTCGAATACCAACTCGAATATTGTCATTGAGGGCTTCGATTTTTTGTGGACTATTGACGTGGCCCCAAAGAAAAAAGTCCATCCACGTCAGATCATGTGTTTTAGGTGACCCATTTACGTCTCCGTTTCGAGAAATAACACGTCTAGAAAACTGTTCTCTAAATAATGCCATTGTTTAACGGTTTGTGTGGCTCGTAGCGCCATCTTGCTGGAAATAAACATCGTCTATGTCCATATCGTCCAATGTAGGCCACAACAATAGTATTACTAAGAGAAAAATTTCCTGGACGTGTTATTTCGCGAAATGGAGACCTAAATTGGCCACCTAGATCGTGTAATCTGACGGCGCTAGACTTTTTCCTTTGGGGCTACGACAAAGATAAAGTCTATGTCAATAGTCCACAAACGAAGCGTGTTGAGTTTTACTCTGTGCTACGTGAATTTTACTTTTACTTTTACTTTTACTGATTCTTGGAACTTCTTACTAAAATTTTACTACTACTTCATATCACACATCAAAACTATAATCCAATTTTTACTGTTGCTTTCAACATATTTTATTCAACTGTTATTTATTACAAAATGTTTTTATCACCCGATTTCTAGATAATATTTAGCTAACCTAATTTAGGACATACTGCCAACATTACTTTATGTGTGCATCTAATGTCACAAATCTTTTTAACCTCCAATAAGGTTAATTCCATTTCTGACAGATGTCACCAAACTGTCATTTTGACAATTACTGATTTTGATTTTAATTCTCAACACCTTCCCTTAATTGTCAAAATGTTTTCTAAATATTTACAATATAAATCTTTAAACTATTTTACAATAACACCATAATTTTTTGTTTAAAATTTTCAAATTTTACTCTACCTAATGGTTTAGTCAAAATGTCTGCTAACTGTCTATCAGTCTGATAATAATTCACTTTTAATAAGCCCTCATTTATCTTTTCATTAATAAAATGGTAACGGACATCGATATGCTTGGATCGCTTGTTAAACTGCCCATTTTTCATCATCATGATTGTTAAACTGTCCATTTTTCATTCATCATTCACTTTGATTGTCTACTCTCAAATCTATGCTTATAGTGTCACTAATTATTTCTTCTATCACTGACTTCAAATAAAGTAGTTCTTTTGTACATTCTGCTGCAGCAATATACTCCGCTTCTGTACTTGAAACAGATACGATTGGCTGTTTTCTTGATGACCAAGCTATGGGTCCCCCACAAAAGAATATAACGTAGCCAGTTGTGCTTTTTCTAGTACTACATCTCCAGCAAAATCACTATCACAATATGCTATCATTTCTTTAGTGTCTGAATTCTTCTTGTAACTAATACCTTCATTTTTCACACCACTCAAGTATCGAAGTATTCTTTTAATATTTATTATATCATTATCTGTTGGATTTTCCATTTTTCTGCTACAAGTATTTACTGCAAATGCAATATCAGGTCTGGTTTTATTTGTTAAATATAATAAACTTCCAATTATTTCTCTATATGGAAATTTGAAGTTTGAGGTTATGTTTTCATCAATTTGTTTCGAGTTTCCAATCATTAGTGTACACACAGACTTTGAATTTTCCATGCCAAAATTTTTTAAAATTGTTTCTGTGTATTGTGTTTGGCTTAGTACTATTTGATTTAAATTTCTTGCTATTTCTATGCCCAAAAATGATGTGGGATTATTACTGCTAATCATTTGAAATTCTATATTTAACTGTTTTAGTAAATTCCACATTTCATGTTCATTTAAACCAAAAAAAATCCCATCGTCAACATATATAGCTAAGAATAATGTTCCAGTTTTATTTTTAAATATACAACGTTCTGTTTTTAATGCTTCAAGACCTTGTGTCAGTAAAAACTCAGTAAATCTTTGATTCCAGTTTAGTGGAGCTTGTTTTAAACCATATAAAGGTTTTTTTAGTAGACATACCTTATCTTTCTCATCATATCCTTCTGGCACTTCCATAAAAATTTCCTCTTTCAATTCACCATATAAAAAGGCGGTCTTTATATCAAACTTCTTTATATAAAAGTCTCTATTGGCAGCCAATGCAAATAAAACCCGCAAACAGCTCACATTCACCACCGAACTAAATGTCTCTTGATAATCTATTCCATACTGTTGTTCAAACCCTCGTATAACTAGTCTTGCTTTATATCTTCCATTATCTTTTATTCTGAATACCCATTTACTTGATAAAGTTTTATTTTTTTTAACTTCTTCTTTATTGACATACACCCATTTGTTATTTTGTTTTAGATGTTTTTTCATCTTCATTTAATTGCTTTCATCCACATATTTTTTTCTTCTCCATTTACTGCTTCCTGAAATGTTATCATTACATACTCATTGTACTTAACTGGCTTTTTTATTTCTCTCTTTGGTCTATTCTCTTCTTCAATTTGTTCTGTTTCTTCTAGTTGCAAATCTGTTTCTTTTTCTTGTATTTCTATTTCTTCAGTACACTCTTGAATTTTTACTTGTTCTATAATACTGTCCTCTTTGATTTCAATTTTACTTAATGTCTTAAAGACTACATCTCTATATGTTACAATTTTCTCATTTTCTTCATCCCATAATCTATAGCCATTTAAACCATAAAAATATATTTTTTACTTCTTTCATTCAGTTTTTTAAGGTAGCCCATAACTTTAGCATAAGCTTCACACCCAAATATCTGTAAACGAGATAAATCAGGCCTTCTCTTAAACCATTTCTCTGCAGGTGTCACATCAACACTTTCTGGAGTACTTCTATTTAGCAAATAGGTTGGCACATAAGCAGCTTCACCCCAGAAACGTTTTTCTAAACCAGAATCGAAAATTAGCGACCTTGCCTTCTCCATAATAGTTCGATTTAGCCTCTCAGCTTTTCCATTTAGCTGTGGAGTATATGGAATTGTATTATCAATAATAATACCCTTGTTTTTACACCAAAATTTTATTTCATTGTTCATATATTCCCCACCATTATCACAACGGATCTTTGATACCTTTTGATTAAGCTGTGCTTCTACTTCCAAAATATATGATTTTACATGTTCAGCTACTTCATATTTTGAACTCAATAAGTATATTTTACTATAGTGGGTATAGTCATCTAGAAGGGTAAGCATGTATTTCTTGTTAACCCATGTATTAGGCTCAATAGGTCCACAAACATCTGTATGAATAATTTCGAGAGGTCTAGTTGCTCTATTTCTTATATTTTTAAATGGTAGTCTTGTTTGTTTTGCTTTTAAACATATTTCACATACCTCATTTAAACAATCACATTCTTTTTCTGTAATATCCATGCCAGTAGATAGTTTTATTAAATTTTTCATGTTCCTTTTGTTTAAGTGTCCTAACTTTCTGTGCCAGTCTTCTACTAACTTCTTTTTTTCTTCTGTTAACACTATTTCTTCTGTTTTGTTTTTATTAGATAAACTTTCTTCATGTAGTTTTAAAGTATATAGACCATTTTCTTGTTTCTTTCCTTCCAATATCCGCTTTCCATCTTTTAACACTGTTACTTCATTTTCTTTAAATATCACTTCACCACCTTTCTCTGTCACAGCATGAACAGATAAAAGATTTTTACTCAATTCTGGAACATATAATACATCTTCTAAAATACACTCTTCACCGTGTACAGTACCAACTGCTTCAGCTTGCATTCTTTGGTTTTTCTTTGCTATTCCAATTTCCGTTTTTACTTCTCGTATTTCATTTAATATTGTTTTAGTGTTGACCATGTGAGAAGTAGCACCTGAATCTATAATAAAATGTGTCATTTCCTTTTTTTTCTCTTCTTTTGGTTCATCTTTTGCAACGAATGCTATTTTACTTTTATTTCCCTCTGGTTTATTCTTTTTTCTAAAAAAACAGTCTCCCTCGGCATGGTTCGTCTTTTTGCAAATTGAGCAAGGTTTAAATTTTGTAAAATACTGAGATCCCGAATTGAATTTTCCTCCTTTCTTACATAACTTTGCTATGTGTCCCAGATTACCACATTTGAAGCATTTTATTTTACTTCCAAAATTTTGCCTTTCTCTTGAATTAAAAGCAACTGTTCCTTCGGTTTCAATGACATTTTTGTTTCTGGTTTCCTCTGATAACAGTCTTGCAATTAGATTTGTAAGGGTTCTTTCACCTGGCTGAGTAGATTCCCATGCTGTTGCAAAGAACTTATATTGGTCAGGCAATGTAGTCAATACTTTCGATATCATCATAGCTTCATCTATTTTATGCCCCAAAGTCTCCAGACGATATGCAATGTTTTCTAACTTTCCTTGTATGTATAATTGAAAAATTCTTGCATTAAATTACATTTCTGTTTGTTCTGGTCTATACGTAGTACAAACTCTGAAGATTTATGATTTGTATGATTTTTATTTAAACTTTAACAATTAACTATTTCTATTACATTTTTCTTTATATCAAGTAATTAAAGTGTCTTTTTTGTTAGTTGACAACGTTGACATCCGTCGTTGCTATAGATTTGCGTATATTTAAATTGTAGCTAAGGTTGTTCAAACGTGATGTTAAGGTCGTCTAAACATACTGCCCGCCTTGAAATCCATACGGTTTCAACGTTCTATGATTCATCATTAGGTAAGATGCACAGCTTTACAACAGGTCGCTTAAAGATGGAGGTTGGAGTTTTAATGGTAGCAGCCCTAACAACGCCATCAGAGCCAGGATGAACTTCGTTTACAACACCCAATTGCCATTTAAGAGGTGGTAGTCCATCTTCTTTTACCAGTACAACAGAGCCCGGTTTTAGCAGATTGGGAAAGCTTTGTTTCCATTTAGTTCGCTGTTGCAATTCAGAAATGTATTCCTTGGACCAGCGTGCCCAAAAATGCTGAACCATCCTTTGCAGCCTCTTGAACCTTGAAAGTCGATTCTCAGGAATGTGAACGTAGTCTTCGTCCGGGATAGTGGTTAGTCGTTGCCCAATCAAGAAGTGTGCGGGGGTTAAAGGTTGAGGATCTGAAGGATCATGGCTGACAGGAGATATAGGTCTCGAATTTAAAATAGCTTCGATTTGTGAGAGGACTGTATAATATTCTTCAAAGGTAAGCGCATTTGTACCTATTACTCTTTTAAGGTGAAACTTTGTGGATTTTACTCCAGCTTCCCAGAGGCCCCCGAAGTGTGGAGCTCTAGGTGGAATCAGATGCCACTTGACACCGTCACAACTGAGTCGCGAATGAATTTCATCTTTATTTTTAACCAAAAGCCTTTCAATTTCATTTTTCGCCCCAACTAAATTAGTTCCGTGATCTGAATATATCTCAGAACTTATTCCGCGTCTAGAAAAAAATCGCCTTAACGCAGCAAAAAAAGCATTGGTGGGCAAGTCTCCAACAAGCTCAAGATGTATCGCTCTTGTTGATAAGCATACAAACAGACAGACCCATGCCTTTACTGTTTTATAATTCCTTGCTAGTCTATCCTTTATTAATACCGGGCCAATAAAATCGATACCAGTAAATAAAAAAGGTCTGCTTGGTGTTACGCGGTGTTTCGGTAAGTTACCCATAATATGTTGAATGCCAGAAGTATCAAAACGAAAGCACTTTGTGCAAGATCTAACCACCTTTTTTACTAAGTTTCTGCCAGCAAGAGGCCAATAATGATTCCTTATAGAGGCCAGAAGATTTTGAGAACCAGCATGCAATAGTCTAATATGCTCATATTGCGCAATTAACAATGTTAACCTATGTTTTGCCGGCAAGATGGCAGGATGTTTTTTATGTTCTACAAATTCAGAATGTCTCAACCTACCTCCTACTCTCAAAATTCCCTGTCCATCCATAAATGGATTTAGCATTATTAATGAACTTTTATTTGAAAGTTTATTGGTTTTAGACAAACTGCGTATTTCTTCTTTAAATTCCTGATATTGCGCCATTTTTATCAGTTGCAATAAACCTTTCCTTAATTCATTGCAAGTGAGAAAACCACTTTGTCTCATGATTTTAGATACTTTACAGTTATTTATAAACCTAAGGCAATATGCCAGAACCCTTTGCAATTTACTCAGAGAAGAAAACCTATTAAAAATATCATAATCATTTATGTTAGATATCAGCGCAATTGACTTTGTGCGCACTTCAGGCAATTCTGTATTGTCAAGATGGACTGCGGTTATTGGCCACAAGACATCAGACATAGAAAGCCAAGGGGGGCCATGCCACCAAAGATAATTAGAAATAAGACTTCCTGGACTGAGGCCTCGAGATAAGTGATCAGCAGGATTTTCACTGGTCTTTATATAATTCCACTCATCAGGTTTAGTGAGAGATTGTATTTGTGCAATCCTGTTTGCAACAAATATTTTAAAATCTAGAGAACGAGATTTAATCCATGCTACTGCAATTGTAGAATCACACCAGTAATATGTTTTTTCAAATGGAATATTTAAAGAATGTTTTACTTTATTAGCAAGCTCAACAAGAAGGAGCGCCCCACACAGTTCAAGCCGCGGTATAGTTACCACTTTTAATGGAGCTACTCTTGTTTTAGCACAAAGTAAACTGACATGACAGTCTCCTGCACTGTCAATAGAGCGAATAAAAATACAAGCCCCGTATGCTACCTCACTAGCATCCGAGAAACCATGAAGCTCAACAGAAATAGGATTTTTAATAAGAATAGTCCTAGGAACCTTTAAATCATTCAAGTCAACCAATTGGTTGTATAATGTTCTCCATTTGGTTAATACATCCAAAGGTACAGATTCGTCCCAAGACAACTTAAGCTGCCAGAGCCTTTGAATAATAATTTTTGCTGTAATCACCACTGGTGCAATAAGACCTAAGGGATCAAAAATTTGTGCTATGCATGACAAAATATTTCTTTTAGTGACTGGCCCTTCCCTGGTCATTTGACGAATTGAATATTTGAAAGTATCATTTTTTGAGTCCCAATAAAGACCCAAAGTTTTATTCTCACCAGACTCACCAAAATGAACGGAAGTATCTTTTGACTTTGGATCCGTTGACAAGACTGCAGGCTCATTTGAATGAAATTTACGAAGATCAAATTCTCCTGACAAAAGAATTTGAGTAATTTGAGTTTTAATATTTTTGACCTCATCGATAGTATTGCCTCCAGTACAAAGATCATCAACATAAAAATCTTTAGCAATTATTTGACTTATTAAGGGATTAGATTGCTTACATTGCACAGAAAGTTCTTTAAGACACCTTGTAGCCAAGTAAGCTGCTGGACCAGTGCCATAGGTAAGTGTGTTTAGTTGATAAGTTTTTATTTCACAGGATGGATCAGAGCGCCACAATATCAGCTGAAGGTTGCGCTGAGTTTTGTCTACATAAACTTGCCGATACATCTTAGCGACGTCGCCTGTGAGAAGAATATTATGTTTTCTTGCTCGCAAAACGATGGCAAATAGGTCCTCTTGTACTGTAGGCCCTACCAGAAGAATGTCATTTAATGAGTAGCCACTGGAAGATTTACTTGACCCGTCAAATACAACGCGTAATTTTGTAGTTGTACTAGCATTATTTAACACACAATGATGTGGAAGATAAAAGGAATCCATATTTTTTAGTACATCTGTATTAATTTGAGACATATGCCCAAGCTCCTCATATTCATCAAGAAACCTACTATACTCAATTTTAAGCTGCTCATTTTTTTGAAGTTTTTTCTCTAGATTTAAGAACCGTTTTTTAGCTATTTCTCTAGACTCGCCTAACACTGAAGTAGGTTGTTTTAAAGGTAGCGACACCACAAAGTGACCATCTAAATTTTGTTTAGTAGTAGTTTGAAAAAGGTTTTCACACACTTGCTCATCAATCGATAAAGATTTTTGAATATTTCTTTCCTCTAGTTCCCAAAATGTAGTCAAACTGTTTTCAAGATTTTGAGTTATGCTTAAATTACATGTAATTTGAGAATTAGGCTGATTAGAAGCTATGCTTCCAGAAATTATCCATCCTAGTTGGGTTTTTTGCATAACTGGTAAGTTATGATCTAGTTTAATTTGACCCGTGTTAAGCAAATGCCAAAATTTGTCACAACCGATCAAAATGTCGATAGGACCAGGTTCATTAAAACTGGGATCAGCTAATATAATATTAGTGGGAATTTTAAGATGAGAAATATCTATGACCATAAATGGTATTTTGTTAGTTATTTTTGGTAAAATTAAACATTTTAAGTTCATTTCATAAGAGCTTTGACGTGCTTGTATTGTGATATCAGTTTGCTTTAAGACCTTGGAGTTAGTTTGCCCTATACCTGTCACAGAAATATTAGTGCTAATAATATTTAAACCCAGCTTGGCACACATTCGTTCTGTGATAAAGCTAGATTCACTGCCACTGTCTAACATAACTCGACACGTATGACTCTCACCGTTTTTATCAAGAACATTGACTATGGCGGTTGATAATAATACCTTTGGCACACTATTTACAGAATGGTAAGCATTGACATTATCCTGAGCATTTAAAGTATTTTGTTTATGCTGGCCGGCATGCGGCATAGTAGGCTCAGGATTTTGCAAGTTGCCATTGAGAGCTTGATGATTTTGACTATTATTAGCCTCAGATTGAGTATTAGGTGAAAAATTAGTGTGCAATAAAGTATTATGCCTTTTTGAGCACTTTCTGCAAGGTTGAGAGCGGCACTGTTCAGTAGGGTGGTTATTTCTTAAACAGTTTAAGCACCATTTTCGTTTTTTAGCTTCAGTCATTCTTTTATTAACATTGAAATTGAGAAAAGTCTTACAATTATAAACAGTGTGATCCTTGCTACACAGAGAACAAATAGGTGCATATGTTACCGATAAACTATGCCTTCGATTACCTTTCTGATTATTATTTATTTGCAAACTTTCTAACACTCTACATTTATCATGTAAAAAGTTTGTAAACATATCAAGCGTAACAGCATCATGCTTGGAATATTCATTTTCCCACTCTCTCCGAGTAGAATTATCTAACTTTAAAGATATCATATGTATAATAAGTGCATCCCAGGAATCTACTGGTTGTTTTAGTACGTGCAGAGCCCTAAGATGACGATTAAGGCCATCCAAGAGGTTACGTAAACTTGTATGACACTCGACCTTTACATAATCGAGATCAAAAAGTGCTTTAATATGATTTCTGATTAAAATTTGTGTGTTTTCATATCTTTTAACCAGTAAATTCAAGGCTATAGAGTAATTAGCAGCAGAGCTTTCCAAAGATTTTAATAAGTCAGCAGCAGCACCTTTTAAAGATAACCGTAGGTAATGAAATTTTTGAACCTCAGGTATTGAGTCATTATCATGTATAAGAGAATGAAAAGTGTCTTTAAAAAATAACCATTGGTAATAGGCACCATCAAAATTAGGTAAAGGTATGGGAGGAAGCTTCACATTAGGTCCCGATTGTATATTTTGGCTTGTATTAGAGCTTGATGCCACGGTTCGATTATCAAAATCATCCCCCTGACTTTGCCCCCCACCTGGGGACGTTGGAGCATTGTCTTCCAGAGCAGTTTTTGCCTTAGAAATATATTTAAAATATGTATCTTCGAAATCTTTAGTTTCAATGTCAAACACGTCATCAGTTATGTCGGTGCTAAGATTTTGAATATTAGTTTGAACATCATAAAATGTATCTAAGCAAGGCTCTATAGCTCTAATACGCAAATCAAGATCTTTAAGTTGTAGATCCTTTCCATCTGAGTTACCCTCTATGACTTTTTTAAAGCGCGTTAATCTAGCTTTAATATTCTTTTTTTCATTTTTAAGAGTATTTAGATTTGCAATTTCCTGATTATCAGGCATTGTTTTGGTTTATTTTTTATATAAAAATAAATGTTTTAGTTTTAGTTTAGATTAATCCTATTTAAACAACACAATACGAAGCAAGTTTAAATTAGGTAAAAATTAGGAAGAAACAAAGGTTTAGGGAAGTGATTGGAACGCACTGACCTTGATTCCAATTTTCAATTGCTTCTCGTTCCACTTGTATGATCCACTATCGCGGCTTGTCTCTACGGGAATTTTCAAATTGCCTTCGTAGAAAACTGGACAAAATGGACGTTTTTTAATTGGCTTTTTCTTGTGTTATCCAGCTCGACTGGACCATATGTTCTGGTCTATACGTAGTACAAACTCTGAAGATTTATGATTTGTATGATTTTTATTTAAACTTTAACAATTAACTATTTCTATTACATTTTTCTTTATATCAAGTAATTAAAGTGTCTTTTTTGTTAGTTGACAACGTTGACATCCGTCGTTGCTATAGATTTGCGTATATTTAAATTGTAGCTAAGGTTGTTCAAACGTGATGTTAAGGTCGTCTAAACACTATTCTTCATTATTTTGTTGAAAAATAGTACATAGTTTATGAAACATTCATTTTGAATTTTTGCAATTTAACACATGAACCATCAGTTTCTTGTCTAATGTTGTTACGATGACCTTTTGTGCTTTGGCATCTTGTCTTATCCATTCAGCCTTCTCTTCATCTCTTGTCCGTGTCTCAAACAATTTTTCTCCATTGACTATTTCCCATAAACCTTGAGCTTTAAAGAGCACAGTAACTTGAAACTGCCATATTTGGAAAGTCTCTGTATTTCTTAATTTTTCAATAATTGAAATTTCTTCTGAATTCGTTGCCATTTTATTTGGTTTGTTTCCCAAAATCTTCAACTTCTCTTCACTTTTACTATTATTTTCTGATTTTTAATTTTTATTCCAGGAGCTTCCTGGGCCCATAATCTGTTGAGTTTTACTCTGTGCTACGTGAATTTTACTTTTACTTTTACTGATTCTTGGAACTTCTTACTAAAATTTTACTACTACTTCATATCACACATCAAAACTATAATAATTTTTACTGTTGCTTTCAACATATTTTATTCAACTGTTATTTATTACAAAATGGTTTTATCACCCGATTTCTAGATAATATTTAGCTGACCTAATTTAGGACATACTGCCAACATTACTTTATGTGTGCATCTAATGTCAGAAATCTTTTTAACCTAGAATAAGGTTAATTCCATTTCTGACAGATGTCACCAAACTGTCATTTTGACAATTACTGATTTTGATTTTAATTCTCAACAAAGCGAAGCCCTCAAAGATTTGTACTTACGTTAAAACATAAACATTTGCACTTAAAAAAAAAACTTGTTTTTCCGTTACATTAAAATGGCACCTCCTAATGGAAAACCTTTACAATATTGTCACCAAATCATTTTTCCCTCACTCCTACTTGGTCGCCCTTCCTGCTTGGTGAGCGTCGTTCGACGCGCGTCGGCATATCGGGCCGGTGGCGGGGCAGGAGGGGTCGATTTGGGAGGGGAGATCGGCAGTAAACGTCAGTCCATGCCCTGCGCACTTGTAATTATGCGCGCGGCCCGCTAAAGCTTCACACCAACCCACCAGCGTCGCCACCATCGATTATTTTTGGAGCGGGAGGCGGAGCCAAAAGCACGTGTTCCTGTTAACAATAACGACTAACCTAACTGTTTTGCCGTTTACCGTCCGCCATTAGTGAAATTGGTTTTGTTTTCGTGTTCGAGTTAAATTGTTGTTATTTTTAGTGTTGTAGTAGGAAAATAGTAAAGGCTTTAGAATTACAAGTTGCAGCTTTTGTTTAAAGAGTGAATCTTGTACTCGCTTTGAAAAATTATTAAAAGTAAGTACCGACCAAAACAATTTTATTAGTGAAAGATATATTTATATGATTATTTATAGTCTATTTAGGCATATTTTATTTAAATTCATTAATTGCTTTTACCATTGTCCCAATCGCCCTAGTCGGTTTTTACTTAAAATTTGAACAAACTGTAATAAACTTGATTTTTACCAGGTGCTTTGTTTTTGATTGCTAGATGTTTTTAATACACAATAATGTAAAAATATTAATATACTCATAACTAGTTATTTAACTTTTAGAAAGTGAGTTACCATGGCTTACACTTGTGCTGTACCAAGTTGCTTCCATAGTGGTGAAGTCAAGTATCACTTTCCCAATCCAGAAAAGCAAAAGCCTCTTTTTGATCAATGTGTAATGTTTTGTGGAAATGAACGTTTAACTAAAGATTATAGACCTGATGAAAGTGTAAAAATTTACAACAGCTTTAGGGTTTGTTCACTCCATTTCCAGGAAGAAGATTTTACGTTTAATAGAAACCTAAAAAAGGAGTTATACCCTCGTTGAATGTACCAGGTATGTTTTCATATTATGTGATATGAAATATTCAGTGTACAAATCTAACGTTGATCCATGCTTTCTCCTTTCTGATAAGGTTATGATCTCATTTCAAACTTCTACAAATAATAGTTTATACCGAGGTTTATACCTATCTACAGTGTGGGCCATTATATTCGCAACATATCAGTTTTTTTTAATTTTTGAGTTCTCAGAAAAGTTTATTCCTGATAGAAGTTGCATAAAGGAAAAAAGAATATAAGCAATGCAAAAATGTAGATTTAATATACAGGATGCTTAAAAGGATGAAGAATGTGAGGTTATAAATGTAAAAATGTAAAAAAATCCCACTTTGCAATATAACACAATTAAAGACCTTCAGGAATAAAGGAGCCCAAACTGTGTATATTTCTTTTGCGTAATTTGTTTTTGTAAATAATGGAACACAAAACTAGAAAAATTGTTTTTAGTTTCCTTGTAAGAGGACAGTATTATTGTAATCAGGAAAAAAGCTTTAACTTTTTTCACATTTGGGCTGCCTAAATCACGAAAAACAGTCGCTCAATTCCATCAATCAGTCTGTCTGTCGATCTGCCTGTTGGCGACCTAGCATAAATAGAACCCCATAAGGCCTCTGACCATAACATTTTGAGCAAAATAGTGAGTCGTTAACAAAAATTACCAACACTTGTCAATAAATTTCAAGTTTGTAGAGTAATAAAACATTTATTTTTGCTTTTAAAGAAGGCCTGTCCTTTAATGTGGATCTGAATTTTTTGACATTTTTTATATAGGTTCATGGTGGTCCACTTAAAAAATTATATATTTTTTTTAATGGTTTATTTTTACTTTTATAGGGGCTACCGGAGAAAGATGATGACCAGGCACAACAAGAGACCTTTTGCACTGTCACTGATTCACTGGATGTTTCTCTTAAACCTGTGGAAAGTAGGGCTTGAAGGTATATTGCTGGCTACTTGGTTAAAAAAAAATGGGAAGCAGCCATGCAGTTGCAAAGAGGAGTTTTTTTAAAAAGAAGAGTGCAGATGATCGAGACGAATATGATGAAGACTTTTTGAGAAGGAAAGAATACAACCCCAGAGTCCTACATCTTAAATATGTAAGCGCCAATTTTTTAAAACAAAAGTAAAACAGCTCTTGCCATTATAAAATAAATTTTACAGCGAGATTTACACAAATTTGGTATAGTCGAATACATCCTAAAAGTTTTATGTAGCAGAATATCCCTTACAGATTGTTTTCACAATACTACAATAAAAAAACTAGTATTTAAATATTTTATTACAATTAATGTATTTAACTACACTAAACAAATAAATCGAGTTTTAAAAGGTGCAGACCAGAGACCTATTCCAACAAATGCCCCAAAAATATTCATTAAAGCCAAAAAAGTCTATGTAAATGTAGCTAAAAGAAACGGGAAAATATTTTTAAAAACTAAAGAACAAATTGTTATTTGTTTTGTTTTCTGTTTTAATCCCTAGTGTTATGGTAAATGATACTTTTTATAGCTTTTTTCTCCAGTTTATAAATACTTTTTTTCTACATACTGTATTTGTTACATTAAAATTTGTAGTATATTAATTACATTAAGAATTAGAAAGTAATTAACGTGTTTTTTTATTATAATAAAATCATGAGTGTACTGAAAAAGAAGTACATTTCCCTTTTTTATTACAGGTGTTGGATTAAATCTTTACTTTTCCATAAAAATTTTTATTTTTAAAGGATTCATAAATTCCTTACTAAATTATAGATATTGCAATAAAAAATGTATGCATATTTATAAAATTTAGTGAGAAATTTCTGAATACATTTTTAAAAATAAAAAAATTAATGGAAAAGTCAACAATTATAAACACTAAAAACCTTTTTTTAATTCCTCCACCAATCTGTCGGCAAACTGTCGATTGCCATCTAGTGGGCAATAGCCGAAATTCGCTTCATTTGCATAAAGCAAAGATCTACATCTAAAGCCAGAGCATTACCTCACACCGAGTCAGGAGGTGGCGCTAAAGTAGCACGAACATGTTGGTCAATTCGTTTACAGGGCAGTGTCCAATCTATTCACCCTAACTAACCCTAATCTATGCGTCAGTCTACTTCTCGAGCCAAGCGAGACCGCTGCGAAGCCAGAGCACGTCCCAGAACCACTTTCCTCGCCACGGCGGTGAATTAGGAGTTAAGAGGTAGGACTCTTTTGGGTACTTAGAAATTGTATAAAATATAAATATTCATTTCAATTTAGAATTAAAATGCTGCAGTAATTAATGATGAAACCAGTGTTTCAACAAAGATCCCGCGACAATATTAATCTGATTCGACAAATGTAGGTATACATATACATTTCCGACAAATTTCGAGGGGTTCAAACTCCTTTAAATAAAATCTACCTGGACAGACACAGCGCAACCCACATTCAATTCACCTTTTATATTTTATTAAATGAAATTTAAACAAACTAGCATTTAAAATCTAAAAGTCTTTATTAAATAAATAAATTAATTATTAATAGTTACCTGATTCTGTGTCATTTACCGCAACTTATACATACATACTTTCTTCTTAGTGTTATGAAACTGGCTTTTCACAATGCTCTTTCAATGGAACATTGAAAAATTTTGATAAAGATTCAAGTTTTTAACGAAATTCTTTCAAAAGCATATAAATTCTTTTGGGAGAAAAAGATCTTATGAAAACTTCAAGAGGTTTCAAGAATAGACTTTCACAGTGCTCTTACGGTGGCATTGCGTCTGCTGACTGTCGGGAAATCGGGAAATCGGAAAGGTCCCACCTGTAAGGCTACCCCAGGACTGACTGGTCCTCGAGTACCCCCATAGGCTTGCCAACCACCCCTCACTCGCACCATGTCTGAGTGAGTCCTCTCCGCACGCTTTGCCCTGCGGGCTTGGCATGGTTTTTGTGGGGGATACCGTGCTTTTGGCTTGGACTGAAAGGGAGTCCTGGCCCTTGAAAGGAGTTTTTTGGGCTGAAAAGTCAATGGCCCTCCCGCGGGTCAAGGACGATTCGGGTGGGGCTGGGGGGGCATTTGTGACGGGAAAAGATCATGACCCTTCAGCGGGTTATGAACGATTCCGGTTAATCCTCGATTTGGATTTTTGGACGTTTATGTGGGCGTTGGAGGGCTGGGTCATAGTCTGACGCAGCCCGGATTACAGGGTTTGGATGATTTTCGGCTATGAGGTAGAGTTTTTTGGCTCTATCTTTGATGTGAGATTGGAGCGAGGTGATTTGGAATTCTCTCTGGATTTGGTTATTACGAACAAACCAAGGGGCATTAACCGCAGTTCGGATGATGCGGTTTTCGAAGGATTGGAGGGTTTTTATATATGAAGTGGCAGAGTAGCCCCAGGCTACAGAGGCATAGGTCATCATGGGTCTGATTGTGGAGTTAATGAGAAGGAGCTTGGATTTGATGGCAAGTGGACTGCGACGCCCTAGGAGGGTTATGACAGATTTGTAGGCAACTTGGCCTTTTTGTCGGGCTTTTTGGATGTGGGGTTTCCATGTCAGGGATTTGTCAAGGGAAACCCCGAGGTATTTGACTTCGTCTGTCCAGGGAATGTCATGGTTGTTGAGGTTGATGTGGCCATCAGGGTGGAGACGTCTGCGAGTTATGAAGATGGCTTGGGATTTTTGGGCATTCAGTTTGATCTTCCAAGAGTTGCAGTACTCTTGGAGATCATCTGTGGCTTCTTGGAGTCTGCGGGTGATTAGGGTGGGATTTCTGGATTGGGCGATTAATGCCGTGTCATCTGCATATAGGGCAATGTGAGTGTTGTTGGAGGTGGGAATGTCATGAGTGAAGACATTAAATAACTGGGGAGCAAGGACTGATCCTTGGGGTACTCCAGCTTCAAGGGCTCTAGGTGTGGATAGGGTGGCATTTACTCTGACTTTGATCCTTCTGTGTGAAAGGAAGGATCGAATGACTTTGATGATGTACGTGGGGTATCCTAAGGTGAACAGCTTATGAAGCAGGCCGTTATGCCATACTCTATCAAACGCTTGTTCAATATCGAATAGCACCATGCCCGTAGCTTCACGCCTGTTCAACCCTTCGGTTGTTATTTCAGCAAGTCTTAGCACTTGCTGTTCGGCACTGTGCTGCGCACGAAAGCCAAATTGGTGATTTGGGGTGACTTGGAGGGAATCCGTATGGGTTTTGAAGCGGGCTAGGATTAGTCTTTCGACTACTTTGGCAACTGAGCTTGTTAGGCTGATAGGGCGGTGATTTTGAGGAAAAACAGGATTTTTCCCCGCTTTAGGAATCATGATCACGGTGGCCATTTTCCACCTTGATGGAAAGTGACCAGTGCGGAGAATTGCATTGGCTAAGTTGGTGATTGCAACTAGGCCTTTGCGGGGCATGACTTTGAGGACTTTGTTTGATATCTTGTCGGGGCCTGGGGCTGATCGTCCTTTGAGACGTCTTATTATTGTATGGGTTTCGTTAGGTGAAGCTGGAATGAAGGGAAGGTCAAGGTTTTGGTTACGATTTAGGATTCTGTTGATCCTGTCAACGTCCTCCTCATGGTCCACATCAATGTCGTGGGATACATGGAGGCGGGAGTTAGTCTCATAAGAATCCGCAAAAGCTTCAGCTTTTGCTTCATCTGAGAAGACCAAGCCCGTGATGGAGTGGATTGGAGTAGTGGGTGGTCTGGGGTTTCTGAGCGCTTTGGACATTTTCCAGAGCGAACAGTCACCCGGGTTTAGGGATTCGACTTTGTCGTTCCATTTTTGTTGGTGGAAGTCACGTACAAGGTTTTGTGTTTCTCTGTTAAGTCTGTTGTATTCACGTTTGTGTGGTGGGTATCGTGTTTGTTGATAGAGCCGTTTGGCTCTGTTTCTAGTGTTTATGGAGCGTCTGATGTGTGCTGGGTACTGCATGTGTGTTGGTGGTGTAGGTCTTGGTGTGATTGTGGTTGAGCAGGTTTCGATTGATGCGCGTATCTCATCCTCAAGGCGAGATACTGCATCATCGATGTCCTGCGCTGTTGTGATGTTTGCTGTGATGGTTATGTTGTGTTTTAGTGTGTTGGGAAGAGTGCTGAAGTTTAATTTGTGTTTTGTTTGTGGAGTGTCTGTTGTTTGGTTTTGCGATGTGAGTGTGAGTAGTATTGGGTTGTGTGCTTTTGGACCTTCGTTCAGTGTTATGATGTTACTGTGTAGGGTGATGTTGTGTAGGACTGCAAGGTCAATGATATCTGGTCTTTGTTCGGGATTGTCAGGGTAGTGAGTTGGTGTGTTGGGTGCTATGACAGTGGCTCCAACGTCCAGTGTGGCCTGGTTCAGCTTTCTGCCTGCTGCATTTGTCAGGCGGCTGTTCCAGATCACATTTTTGGCGTTAAAGTCACCGATCAGTATTGTGTTGTCTTGAGCTGGAAGGAGCGTTTGAACGTCATTGTCTAGTATTTGTGTGTTAGGTGGATGGTAAACACAACGTACTGTGATGGTACCGTTGTGCTTTGTGATAATGGCTGCGCCAGTGTTGTGTAAGTTTTGTGCGTCCAGGGATAGTAATGTATGGGCTTGTATGTTCTTGTGTATCAGGAGTGCAGTCGAGTGGTGAATGTTGGGTTTGTCATTGCGTATGACGTTGTAGTGCTGGAAGGAGAGCCTGTGGTTTGGGGAGAGATTTGTTTCTTGGATGGCGGCTATGTCTATGTCATGACGTGAGAGGATATCCTCTAGTTCATGTTTAGAGGATGAGATACCGTTGATATTCCAGGAGAGGATGCGGAGATTTGTTGGTTTTATTTTGTTATACATTAAAATTTGCCGAGAGAAATGGCAGGAAATATGGGGCTATTTAGAATAAGTCAGGGTATTTTTGTCGAAGGGATTCGACAAAAGCCGCCATCTTCTTGAAATCATCTTTGAGGGTATCTGGGGATTCTGGGGTATTTGGCACTTTTGGGGTGGAGGTGGTGTTTCCTTTGAGTCTTTGGGCAAAGGAAATGCCCGGTTGGAATTTAGAGTTATTTGGGAGGGCTTGGGGCTTTCGTAGAGTGGGGAATGCTTTGCACCCTCTGTAGTTGGCCGGATGGCTCAACTGACAGTTGGCGCAAGTGGCATCGGTTTCTTTGGTTTTTTTGCACTCAGTAGAGGCATGGTCTTGGCCGCATTTCACGCAGCGTGTTGCACCTTTACAGTAATTTTTAGTATGCCAGAAACCTTGACACTTATGGCATTGAGGCACGCTGGCCTTTTTGTGTAGGGGCTCAGCCTTGAGATCAAGGCCATTTAGGAATTTTTTGGTCTCGTAGATGCGAGACTCGCTTGGAGGAAAACGGGCCTGGATGATGGGGATGGGAGCCTTGGTTTTGGCGGAGATCATCCGCTTTACTCCCTCGGGATGGAATCCAAGGTTTTTGAGGTCATTGGCAATTTCCTCATCGGTTATGTCAATAGGGATGCCACGCAGGGCAACTTGGAGGGATTTATTTTCCTCCGAGCAGAAGGAATGATAGTGGAGTTGCCTAGATTCCAAGTAAGCCGTGGCTCGCTTGAAATCGTCGGCAGAGTTGGGGGTTACTCTTATGCCTTGTCTGGTGAGGGTGGCTTTGGAGAAGTTGATCTTGGAGTTTGTCAGGTCTTTGGATATTGCTATCCATCCCCCTGCGTTGTGGATGATGATGGGTGTTGGTTTGTATGCTACAGGCTCTCCTCCTTTGCTAGTGAAGGGGGGGCTTGTAGTGGTAGTCGTTTCATTTTTAGTCGGGGCTGTGACTGGGGTGGCTTTGGAAGTGTTAAGGGTAGCTTTGGGTGTGCCTTTTTTGGATTTTTTGGAGTGGGTCACGATGGAGAAACCATCGTGCTCCATGGAGGGTTCGTCGGCGTCTGTCTGCCTTTTCTTTAGGCGGGGGTCTTTAGGGTTTTTGGGGGGTATGGCGGGTGCCACTGGGGGCAAATTTGGGTGTGTGCCTTTCTGGATTGAGGCAGGCTGAGATGGGGGGGCATTTTGCAATTGCTTGCGGAGGTCATCAATGACCTTGGTGAGGTGGGCTATTTGCTCATTTTGGGCTTTTGCTTGAGCTTTGGAATGCTCTGCTTGGGATTTTATCTGCTCTAGGAGAGCAGCATTTTGGGTCCTTAGCATTTCGATGATGCTAGTGGGGTCAAAATTGATGTCTGAGAGGGCTTGTACTTCCATGTTGGCTAGAGGTGCCGACATGGAGGGAATAGCACGGTATTTGGGGCAACTTACGTGGGTTACTGCTGGGCTCGGGCACGAGACTGACTCCAAACACAGAAGCCCTGTAAAGTGGGCACCACGGTTAAGGGTTGAACCTTGCCGTGCCTTGCTTTCTGTGTAAGGAGACAAAGAATGGCCTAACTGCACTGGAACTATCTGAAATAAATACCTGCTGCTCTTTTCCAACTTGCGTTGGAATTTACAGACCAGGTGGTTAGTAAATAAATAGTCGGCCTTGTTCTGAGAAGAACATAAAACCAACTATAAAGTTACCTATTTCTTTTTTATTACTGGTATGTTGTTTGAAAACAAACAACACACCCGGCTGGGATTTCTACCTGACGGCTGACTACCTGACGGCTGACGACTGTTCGCTTCGACTGCGCGACTCTGAATGCTGCTGACTGTCTCGACCGCTTCAGGATATTTAAACCAGAGTTGACTCCCTTAACAAGCCCCGCCCACTTTTCACAAATTCGCGATCTGGAGTGAGATTGGACGTATTCTGAAGTTGGGTCAGATATTATCTCGGTCTTTATGGTAGAGAATGGCTTAACAAGAGGAGAGACCTGGTCGGAAATAGCGAGAAGCGCTGCAATTGGTGGAAATGAGAAATTAGAAGTTCCGCCAATTTTGCCTATAAATATTCGTGGGAACGAGGCAGTGTTGTAATAGTACGTTTCTACTATTAATAATTTGTAAATAAATATGTAAAAAAGGTCCTCGTAAATAGAATACCCTGTGCTACATATTCCCCTAAGCTCATGAGCCTTACATTTCCCCATTAATAAGGTTTAAAGGCCTATAGAGTAGTTTAAAACAAATATTATATTGTCTACTTTATAAAAACTAGGTTTAGTTACTTTACGTGAATACCACGCATTAGAGTACGAACCCCCTTGCCTACGAGGCACTTCCCACTTCACAAAAAAACATCAAGGTTTAAAAGCCTCTGGAGTAGATTGGAAAATCTCGTCAGATCAACTGCTTCAGAAAAAATCTGTGTAAACTTAAATACGTTTGGACCATGTTAAGTTTAAACATAAGTACCATCGTCTATAAAAAGTTTATTTGATTTTTAATCAAAAACTTTATCAAGAATAAAAAAACTTGAATGTCTTAGAATATTTCTAAAACGGTATAAAACATCAAAATTCCCCTATTTCGAATTGTACGGGAGATGTCCCATCGACGATCGCCGTCGTAATGACGAAATCCGTGCATAGTATATCTCAGCGGACGGAATAAAAAGTTTAGAGTCCTTGGAAACAACAAAAATAATCGGGAAAAGATTAGTTGTTATCCAAAACAAATTAACGTCTATAAAAAGTTTATTTGAATTTTATTCAAAAACTTTATTAAGAATAAAAAAACTTGAGTGTCTTAGAATATTTCTAAAACGGTATAAAACATCAAAATTCCACTATTTTGAATTGTTCCCCTATTTTGAAATCCGTGCGGAGTATATCTCCGCGGACTGAGGTTTCACGAGGGAGCCTGAACGTTCAAATCTACACGCCGCTCGAGATTGGATAAAAAATATTAAAAAAGGCTGTATTAATTTGGCTTATAAAATATGCTGCCGAAACGGCACTAATCAGTCTGTTCAGTTCCTTTGTTCACTATCAAGCTACAGGTCTACGTCTATAAGTCTTTACACTATAAAGATTAACTTTTGCTGAATGTTCATATTCAGTAAAGTAAAAGTAATTAGCGTGCCTGCAGCTGTGAAAGAAATTCGTAACAACTCAAAGAAATTCGCTCCTTCTGGGAAGAAATTCGTAAAAGGCTTTTTTAAGACTTATAGAAGATTTTCAAAAATAGTCTTTCTTAAGACTTCATCTTTAAACATCACGAGAAATAATCTTGCAGTTCAAACAGTCAGATTCCACAATATCAGACATCAGCTAGAACTTCCAATCAAAAGGAGCATCGCTGAACTTCTTGAAACTCTAGAACTTCTTGTGCGTGTACGCGATATAAGTTGCACAACCAACTTACGTTTTCGTAGGGGATTTTGACTTAGTATTCCAACCCAACCTTGCACTAGTGGGCGAAACATTCTGTGTTTGTATTAGACTTTTACGGCAACCGATAAAAAGGCTGTCGTGGAAGCTCCATGCTAAGCTGAACAATCCGGGCATATTAACAGTTTACGCCTCGCGTCTAAAACTTCAATATCCAAGACAAGGTATATCTTGGAAGCTCTGGAATAAAATTTTCGCAGACCGTACAAAACTTGGTGCTGATCATAATTGTTGCCAGTACTTGGGAAACAGATTGGTATAAAACTTTCTCAAATTAGAACTTTTGCACAATTTTGTGAAATTTAAAAAAGACTATAAAAGAAATTGAACATACCTAAAAGCTTTTAGTGTATTGTAAAAGACATTCACCAACTTCGACAAAAGACTTTAAAAGATTTTGCTACGAAGAAAACTTGCAAACTTTTTTCATAAATTTTGGAAAAATAATTCCTACGGGAAACAAAAAATTTTACTGTTAGTAAATTTTAAGAATCCTTGTAAAAAAGCTGTTTGCTTTTTAAAGCTAACTGAAAGAAAGAATAATTTTAATTTAATAAAAAAAAATATTTTGAGAGTTAGGATTTAAAACTTTTAATTTATTTTACGTTTCTAATTTATTTTAGAGAAAACCGTTTTCAGTTTTGTAATAAAACATTCTTTAAGTTAGTAAAAAGTTATTATTACTAAAAGAGCCAAACTAAGTAATAATAAACTTTAGAATAAGTGCGCCCAAGCTAGCATTTATTTTAAGCCCTCTTAACCGTGACTTCTCCTAATTAAGATTTTCAATCTTTTAAACTTTCTTTCGGGAAAAATAAACAAAATTAAAAATGTCCATTCAGAGTCTACATAGTCAGACCACAATTAACACTTCAGAAAGCCACAACCTTATAGATAGATATAATTTATTCATGTCATGATACAATATCTGTAAAGTAACAGTTTTTTATACGTCACAATAGTAATATAAATAAAATTAAAATATAATAAGAACACTACATTACATCTAGTCAAGATACATATTAAAATATTGTCGGACAAAATACACATTAAAATACTGTAGGACAAATACACATTAAAATACTGCAGTAAGAGATACATTAAAATTCTATTGTAGAATCAAAGAATTCCTCAAGTGAATAAAAACAATGGTTCAAAAGAATTTTCTTAATTCTATTTTTAAAATGTGTGGTTGGTAAAGTCTCGCAGTGAAACTGGGATTTTATTAAACATTTTAACAGCCAAGTACCCCGGGCCATCCTGACACCTCTTCAGTCGACAATACTGAGTGACAAAATCATCACGATGCCTAGTATCATAGTCATGCATATCACGGAAGGTCTTGCAATGGTCTCCATTCCTCTTTAAGAACAAGAGACTCTCCAAGATGTACACACATGGCAATGTTAGTATCTTCAACTGCCTAAATGCCGACCTGCAGCAGTCCTTATAGCCCAAGCCTGCAATGATCCTCATTGTAATGCAAAGATTCTTCGGCTCTGGGCAGCATGACCCCATACAAGGACAGCATACGACATGCTCGAATGGAAAGTGCCAAAATATGACATCCTTAGTACCTCCCCGGAAACACACGGAGCAAGGCTGCGAAGCGCGAACACGCTGCTTCCGAGTTTTTTGGCAAGGGAATCAATATGCACATCCCACAGTAATCTGGGATCCAGTTGTACTCCCAAAAATTTGATCGGTGGAACATTTTCATTAATATTTTCAGTATTTCTCATAGAAAAGACAACTTTCTGAGTTTCATCTTTATTTAAGAGCAGCTTGTTCGCACTAAACCATGTCTCCACTCTCTCCTGCATGCATGTCAACCCCTCCACAGCATCCTCAAGGGAAGATGTGGCAAACGATACTGTAGTATCATCAGCGAAGAGTGTGTATTTTGTGTTTTTATCAATATATGATGGCAGGTCATTAATATAAATTAAGAATAAGATCGGTCCTAAAATTGATCCTTGTGGCACACCAGTAGTTACCCTACTCTTCGCCGATGATACCCCAGCAGTCCTCACCACCTGACTTCTGTCGGAGAGGTACGATCTTAGCAGCCCGACGCTCCCGGATGTAAAGTGATATGACTCAAGTTTTCGCAGAAGGATCTCATGAGATACGCAATCGAACGCTTTGCTTAGATCACAAAACAGCCCAGCGCTAAACTCTAGATCATCAAAGGATTTCTGTATTCGCCCACAAGGTCCATAATGCCCATGACTGTCCCTCTATTCTGCCGAAAACCAAACTGAGAATCAGTGAAATATCCATTCTGCTCAAAGTAAAGAGCTATTCTGTTGGACATGCATTTCTCAAAAATGTTTGATATCACTGGCAGAAGGGAGATAGGTCTATAGTTTTCAGGCAATGATGAGTCTCATTTTTTATAGATCGGAGTTATAAGTGCAGCCTTTAGTAAAAGTGGAAAACAGTTTTCCCGGAAGCAAAGATTAATGAGTTTTGCAAGAGGATAAATGACAGCGTTTTTAATTGTCTTTATTATTTTTTCATTTAAGCCAAAGATATCACAGCTGCTTTTATTAGTTAAGCCATCAATGATTTCTCTTATTTCGTTATATGTTACATCACTAAATGAGAAATAATTTGTAGGCTTTGGTATGTTACCTAATAGTGCAATAGGATCAACCTGATTTAAGGGGGTTTTATTTATATCTTCCGCAATGCCCGAAAAGTAAGTATTAAATTCATCAGCTCCAATTTCACAGTGTTTATGGTTTTTTATACTGGGGTATAAAGGTGTTGGTTTATAATTTGCCATATGCATTTTATTCGATTACTGGAATTTTTAATTAAGTTGTCATTGTGCTCTGTTTTAGCAGCACAAATAGCTTTTTTATATGTCAATTTATAACTTTTATATTCCAGTGCAAAGCCTGGTCCTTCATACTGCCTACTACCCAACAAATTTAGGTGTTCACGCATGCGTCTTAAATTGTCATTAAACCAGGCAATTTTATCCCCCTGATCTGCTATGACTATATACGTTTTTTCAGGGAATGATTCACTATAAGCTGCCACAATAATATTCATAAACTTATTAAACCTGTCATCAGCGCACATTCCATCATCATTTATAAAGTCCCACTCATAAGAACTCACACGATCATGAAATCTTGAAAGTCCTACCTGTGTTAATGGTCTGCAAACCCTTTTTGTCTGTTTGGCACCTGTTAAATCATCCCTTAAAAGGCATTCAATTATCTGACCTAAGTGATCTGAAAGATTAAGGTCTATTACTGTAGCAGTATATGAACTGTCATTAAAATTGACAACAATGTTATCAAGGCAAGCTGTCCCTCTAGTTACCTCATTTATTGTTTTGTGCAGTCCAAAGCTGTGCACAACGTCATACAATGGCACTGCCTCCCCCCGGTCGGCCTCAAAGTGGACATTAAAGTCACCAGTTACCACAATACTTCTGTCTGTATTAATTCTGTTTAAAACAGATTCAAGGTTGGCTAAAAATGTGTCTAGATCCCCCTTAGGTGGCCTATAAACTGCCAAAACATACAAATTATAATTCTTAATAAATATACCACACATCTCACAACATTTTTCTACATTAAAATCAAACTCAAAAAAACTCAAACTCAAACTCTTTATTTAGCCACTTGTAAATACAATAACATAAAATTTTATGCATTGGCACGTCAAAACCATATACAGGCAAAACTAAAATCATCCAAGTCTAAGTTAGATTAATCTTAACTTAAAATTACTATTTGAATTAAAAATTAAAATTTGCCAAGGTGATCTAATCACTAATTGTCAGCTCTGAACGATACAAAAAACATATTAAAAGACAGAGATAAAAGCAAGACAACTCACACTCCATCAGTATGGAGAACCGTACCCATCGGACAGTCAAAAAACTCCTGAATGGAGTAAAATGCATTTGACGTCAAGAACTGTCGTAGTTTCACTTTAAAACGACTCACACACAAAGATCTTATTTCAACCGGCAGTCTATTAAACAATGTTATGGCATTATAGTCAACAGAGTTCTTGAAGTTGGCCGTCCTGTGTCTCGGAATTAAAAGAGTGTGTTCGCCTCTTGTTTGGTGATTATGACCATGTGTGATAGAAGGGAACTGCCCCACATTTGTTCTAGCAAACACCAAACATTTATAGATAAAAATGCAAGGAACAGTTAGGATTTTGTTATTAATGAAAGCACTCTTACAGGACTCACGCACACCCATATTAAAAATTAGTCTTAGGATTCTCTTTTGATTTACGAATACCCTGACAGAATCCCTACTCTTTCGCCAGAGCATAATGCTCATGGAAATATGTGAATAGGCCAAGGAGTAGTAAACTTGTAACAGAGCCCTACGGTCAAGAATATTCTTCAACTGCAGGACAGCATAATAAGCGCTATTTAGCTTCTTCGATATGAAATCAATGTGCGTATTCCATGAAAATCTGTCGCTTATATGAGTACCCAAGACTTTAGCATTCGAAGACAGAGGGAGTGAACTGTTTGGCAGGGGTTTGCGAATATTAAAATTTACGTAAACTGTTTTATTCTCATTTATTATCAGCTTATTCCTTTGGCACCAACTGATCATTCTATCATACACATCACTTACCCTCAGATGTAGCTCCTCAGGCGTGCTAGCTGTTACCGTGATAGATGTATCATCCGCATACATGGTAACATGATCACCTCCAAGGAAATCTGGCAAGTCATTCATATAAATAAGAAACAAGAGGGGGCCAAGAATTGACCCCTGAGGAACACCCAAATCCAAACCAAAACAATCAGAAATGCTGTTATTACACTTGACTCTCAGGAATCGGTTTGACAAGAAAGACTCGATACACAACTTAAGATTTCCGCGTATTCCTACACTCTCCAATTTATCCAGAAGTATATCTCTATTTACCATGTCGAAGGCTTTTGTGAGATCAAAAAACATGGATACTACATACTTACCTTGATCCACCTGCTCATGGACATATCGATAGAAACCAACATAGGCAGTCTCCATGGAGTGCCCTGGTCGGAAGCCATGTTGAACCCCAGCAAGCACATTAAACTCATCAAAAAAGCTCACAATTTTATTGTATATAACTTTTTCTATTATTTTCGAAAAGACACTCACAATGGAAATAGGCCTGAAATTTTCAATATTGCTACGATCCCCCTTCTTAAAGACAGTAGTAACTTCAGCTATCTTTAAAAGATTTGGAAAAATTCCAGAATGAAGAACGTTATTAATTAAGTATAAGAGTTGTTCCAATACGCTGAATGCAATTTTTTTAAAGATATAAGGCGAAATTTCATCAGCACCGCTTGACTTTTTATTCTTTAAACTTCTGATAATATTAATTAGTTCCTCCCTAGTTATATCATAACAAAAAACTGATTGCATGAGAGGCTGAGAAACAGTATGTGGCAATGACAAATTATATCCAAAACACTCTGTACATTTATTGGATGCCATGGTAGAAAAATGCTTACCGAATTCATCTGCTACCAGCTCATTAGCAACATGGTCACCGTTCAAATTAAGACTTATTGTGACTTCCCTTTTGCTGGCTCTACCAATTGTATCGTTAACAATTTTCCATGTTTCTTTTGAGATATTTTCGGCCCTGTTTATTTTGTTACCATAATAGGCTCTCCTCTCCTCGCGAAAAATCATTTACAAAATCTAAAATATTTATATCTAAATTTTTATTAGTAAATATAGCAGATCCCCCTCCAATACTTTGGGATCTGGAAGAGAAGCTTGCTACTTTGTATTCTCCCAGGTTGACTACCATAATCTCCTGAAAATAGAGCCAGTGTTCACTGACACAAACAACGTCCATGTCTTTATCTGTAAGAAATGCTTCCATTTCATACTATTTGTTTCTCAAAGATCTGACATTTGCATGTAGAATCTTCAAGATGCGGTTACAGCTTGGTTGGAACTCCTGAGTTTTCGCTGCTGAGTAGATACCATTGGATGGCGCTGAAGATTCCGAAAATGGTTTACTAACATACCTCTTGGCCAGAGGTCTGCCGTCATATAGTTTTCTTTTTTATCAAGGGGAACTATCACTTTGAAGGAGCTATATTGTTTTTCTTTCAGAGTTTTCATTTTTTCACAGGAGCAGGATTCTTCAAGATTTTTGCTTTTCAGGTAATTTATAACCTCCTGGCTTTGCACTTCTGGTGCGAAACCCGAGACAAATAACACAACCTTGTTTCATCCCTTTCATTCAGTGAGGTGGTTGACGGCTTCAAGAGCAACCGGGTGGAAGGTGGGTTCCTCCAAACAACCCCTGCTGTTGCGCCCAAAATTGAAAATTCAAATCCATTCTTAGACTTTTTAACAACTCCTGTTAATCATCTGGAACCAACTTTTAGTTATCCAGAAACAACTCACAGCGTTACTTTTAATAGAAATGTACCTGTAGGTTTACTAGTGGATTTAGAACCCCCACTAGAACATGCAGTTGTACCCAAGATTAATGAGAATCTTTTATTTCAGAGTACTCCTCTAAATGAAATCCTCAACAATCGAAGGCCGGCACTAGTACGACAGCAGGGCGGACAGTATTTCGGCGGCAATGGTCGCGAAAGAAACTCCAAGAACTTCGAGATCATCGAGAACTTCAAGCATGCAGTAAGACGGCAGCACCGCTCGACCGCGATCGCCCATCCAGGATTGGCAAGATTCTAGAATAATCTTCGAGATTATTCAAGACATCGCTTAAGAAGCAATTCAGATTTTAGCATGGAGCAACAAATCACCTCTAGACCTGGAGCAGCCACCCTTCTAAGTACCTATACGACTTCCGGCGGATCAACAGAGTCTGCAGTCTGACTATGAAGCATTAGCTGTCTTCTAGAAGTGAGCTTTAAGAGTTTCGTGCGCACCCGAGATATCGCGTGTCTTTTCAAACATTTTGAGCCTGATTTTCTTTATTGATATCATCCATATATTAATTTGAATTTCATACTTGATTTGGTTTGAGCCTCTTGGTCCGGTGATCTAAAATACCTGGGAATCCTTCATGATCCCTAGTGGGCTGTCGATCATCCAGGGTACCGGTCAAGTGCGCAGCAAGCCTTGACTCTCGTAAATGTCGAGTGAAACAAAGAAAAACGAAGAGAATAAATTCACAGTCGCGATTCAGGCTAGGCTAAGCACCAAAGGCGCTCGTAAAGCCGTCAACCCGGGTTGTGGAAGGCTAGGTAAGGGTCGCTAGCCAGAACAGCCGAAGTTCGTCCAATACCTAAGCAGCACTGTCCTCGCACTGGAGGCGGTGTCCCGGCTGCGATGGGATTAAATTTCTCTTACTCATAAAAAATTCGTTGTCAGAAGATTTGCGCAAAAATTCATTCAAAGCCGCCGCCAAGATAAATTTCGTGTCTTCATAAAGAGCGGGAGTCTTGCGCGGAAAATTAACAAAATTTGTACTCCCAGAGCTGGGAATCTGAGCCAAATAAACTTTTCAGCTTTAAAGGACCTAAACGGACCTTGTAAATAAAATTAAACTTGAATCTGGAATGGATCACCTTTTTCGTACAACTCAGCGATTTGGCCGAGCGGCTGGTTCTAGCTATGCGCGCCTTTGGAGAGGACGACTATAGTCCTCCCGCCTTAGCAACGACACTCTAGTCCAGCTAGCGGTGCCGCGATTGTCGTCTGTAGGAAATCTATGCTCCAGCGATCACAATCTTAAAATTAAATATTTGTGAATCTGATTCATAAAATTTTCGTGGGATTTTAAGGACTCAATATCCTTAATCATTTATAAATCCACAATAAATCAATGTTCTTAGTTACGGGGCCTTCCTCCGCTAAGCTACGTAGGGGGCGTGTTAGGGAAGACGTCTTTGTTTATAAAGTCCGCGTCTAGGGAGCGGACGACGGTGTACATAATATATCATAAGTTGTCGGACGTCTTCTAAATAATAGTTGAAACAACATACAGGTTAAATGCGTACGTACGTAGAAGAAATAAGTGTTACCCGGCTAGCAATTAGTCGTTTATAGTGATAGGTATTAATGGTGAACGTTATAGTCAAATAGAGACGCTCTTAGAGTGTTTAGATAGTTAGTTGTGAAATACTTAATATAGGGAAGTACCTTAAGTAGCGACTTTTGATACGAGCATAGAAAACATAGTTTTTATCGCGCAACCCATGTACATAAGGAGCAGTAAGGGGTTCGCGAGACTTTACGCTACAAATACTATACTTTCCCTGATAAAAGTAAATTCATAACCACTGACAAGGGCCAAAAATAATAAAATTTGCCCCCGTGCAAAATTTCAAACTCGGGTAGACACTACTACCTGAGTTCTTAAATTGCAGGTGCATTCTTACTCCACAGAAAGGTCTCCGGAACAGTCCGGGCATTGTCCCATTCGTACTTTCTAATTCAAACATTCTTTTGGAATTTTACAGCGAGATTCTCCAACGCTAGTCCGGTCTAATTTCACAACCAAAAGTTTTAAACTGACAAGTGTAAGAATAAGACAACTAAGTTTTATACTATGAATTTATTTCTGAGCTTTTTCGCAAATATATAAATACATAATAGAACTAAATTCATATACAGCAACTCATCATCAATCATTCGGAACCAAGCAAATCACTGAAATATGAGAATAATTCATTCAAGTTTTTAATGACTAGCTGTTAACAATGACAGGACAAAAACCTGTCAAAACATAACTGATCAACTATAAGATCTTAATTTAAACCAGTACTAAATCTTAAACCTTCTTAGTGAATCTGAACGTTTAGTTTTATCGCTACCTCTTCCTTGGTGGAACGCTAGCAGCTTTCAGCTAACGGGGTATTAAAGGAGGTGGGTCCACCCTTGACAAAGACAGGCGCGTTGTCTGTCTTTTGCCCAATCGGTACCTAGCGTACCTGGCATCCCTGACATAGACAAACTGGGCGAGATATGAGATATTTAAGGTAACTTAGGAATAAGGCGCCGCGGATGGCTCCGTTTCAGGTGACCTTCATTCAAGAAGTTTCAACTTAGTAGTTCGATTAACAAGGCTGTTTGCGCCTTGAAGAAAAAATTGTAAACACCAAAATTCAAGTATGCATCTTAGGAGCATACTAAAGTTAATCCCTGGGAGGGCATTTAGAACTCTTGGGACAGAATTCAATTTAAGGGACAAAATTATATTGTTTTCTTGTAACACATTCAGGGGCAATCGGTGATGAGCAGGACGGCTTTCTTGGATATTCTTTGCCACGTTGAAAGTAGTTACTTCATACCCAACCGCTTTCAGGGAACTCTTTGCAGACGCTTTCTGGGCGGGATAATTAATGATTTCGAGTTAGTAGCCTTTTCGAAAATTCATTTCAAATTAAATTATCGTTTCATTCATTCGAACGGAAGGGGGGCATTGTGCAACATTAGAAAGATAAGTAAGCTCTATTTGAAAACACTACGCCCGCTATCCAGTTACATTCGCGATCCACCTTGTCGAAAATGATTAGACCATTTGAATCATACAAAGAATCGAGAGCATGCAAATAAAATTTTGGTGCCGTTTTATTATACTAAGTTATTTTTCTTGCTTTCTGAATCTCTTAAAAGGTGAATTAAAGTATTTAATTTATATGCGTCTGAGAGTGGACATTCTATTCCTAAAATCTATTTCTATTCAAGATGCATCCGTCCATAAACATCATTGCGTCATCCGCTGACAAGTCCATTGTTATAGATAGATCAAATTAATAATCGGGTGGTAAAAAATTGTCTAGAAACCAGGGGCGGATTTAGAATTTCGCTTGGGGGGGGGCGCAACGTCACCTCCAGCTACACAAAAGTACAGACCAAAAAAAAAACGGGCAAAACATGTTTTTAGAAAGAACATTTTTTAAACATTGTTTCGAAAAAGACTTTGAATATTCATATTAGAAAACAACAGTTTTTTGAAAGTTATTTACTACAGAGTAACATAGCAAATAGAAGGAAACGTAAACCTGACCAAACACAAAAATGGTTCGTTTAGGTTAGTTTAGGATCGTTTTGTAATTTTTTGATTGACATTTCATTCATTCATGCATTCATAATTTAAATTTAGAAAAACTACGTTTTCTAAAAAATATATTTCCGGGAAATGTATTTAAAAAAAATATTTTCGAAAAAGCTGTTTTTCGAAAAAATTTACTTAATTTAACATCAAAAAAGATAGTTTTGTTGAAAAAAGAAACAGCTAAAAGAGTTGATCTTCTTAGCTTACACGCGACAGCACATTTGATTGTTGATTTGTTTGATTAATATGGAAGTGTAAGTATTGTAGCATTTATTTTATTTATTCCTTCTGCTCATTTGGGGGGATATACGAGTACTTACGAAAGTACAATTTGTCTAAAACCAATTTTTCAATTTTTTTAAGCACTTTTCAAAAAAACAATTTTTCAGAGAACATCTTTTTCGAATTTAAATTTTTGCATATAATATTAATTTTTTCAAGCAACTGCTTTTTGAAAAAGTAATTTACGAGAAAGTAACGTACCAAACCTAAAGAAACCTGACCAAACCCAAAAAAGGTTCGTTTGGGTTTATTCAGGATCTTTTTTCGTCTTTTTCTCATTAACATTTTCCAAGCTACTAAGGTTCATAATTTAGTTTTCCAAATATTGTTTTGAAAAAATGTACTTGTTTTAAAAATTATTTGTTTTGGGACATTTTTGAAAAAATGTACTTTCGAAATACGGGTTTTTGGAGAAAATATTTTCAAGATATTTCATAAATCCGTTTTCTAAAAAGCATCTTTGAAAAAGCGCTCAGGACATTTTTGAAAAAGCTTAGATTCGAAATATGTTCTCGAGAAAATATTTTTGAAAAATTTCGTTGATCCATTTTCGAAAATGCAGTTTTTCGAAAGGGGTTTTTTGAAAAAAAAATATTGGGTTATTTGTTTCGTTTAGAAGCCAAAATTATCCGGCGCAAATTTTGATAAGATCGCAGTGAGATGTGTAAGAAATGTTTTCAGAAATAATCTAAGAGCATGTAAATCAAAAATGCCAAAAAATGCTTGCATTTTTTATGTTATATTAAATATTAGTATTGATCTACTATTCATATTTTTTTGGTATAATTAATTTCAAAGACCTTACATAGACGGCAAAATATTTGTTTTTGTTTAAAATATTTTGTAGAATACATAGAAATGGTTAATGTTTATGCTACAATATTTATTTTTATAAAATTCTCTATTGAAATCCTTTTTGTACACGGCTCTAGGGTGGGGGGGCACCACCTGCGCCCCCTAAATCCGCCACTGCTAGAAACTGCCTTATTCCTATTACTCGGAAGGTCGGAAGAGGGTGATAGTCAAATACGTGAATTTATTTTATTAACGCAAACCCGAGGTCCGTATCTTAATTCGTTTTTAAATGGCAAGCCTTTAAAAATTAAAAATCGTAAAAAAAGTAAACAATACCTTTATTTCTCTTATTACTTTAAAAGTTGTTCTAAATGAAAACCATGCACTTCTTGGCAGCAATAAAGTGGATTTTGGAACTCACTTCTCATATGTATTTGTGAGAAAATGTGAGGTAAAGGTATTTAAATTTTTACTTTTTTTCACGATTTTTAATTTTTAAAGGCTTGCCATTTAAAAAAGAATTAAGATATGGACCTCGGGATTGCGTTGAAATGGTTCTTTTTTGAAGACCTTTAAAATGAGGTACCACACGGCAAAGAGTTGCATTTAAAAATTCTGACCTCAACTCCCTTGCGTCGCCCCTCAAGGGGGTTTCATTATAAATTACAGGAAAAAGAAGATTTATTAACCATTAGAAACACGTAAAATTTGGTGTCTTTATCTTTACTAATAGCAAAGATATTTGCCCATACTAAGACTTTTCGGAAACCCTGTATTATGTAATTTTTTGCATAACGGAATGAATTTTCGAAGTACTCTCAATGAGAATAATTTTTAAAAATTATATTGTGATTCAGCTGCATGACCGGTATATTATCCAGCTTAAGTTCATTTTCTTCATCTTCCGATATAAATATCTTTAATTACAATGTAAGAACCACATCGGTAAACAGAAATAGTAATGGCCGCTCAGTTTTATTTTATGGACGTTTTCCTTGCTCCTGTTACGCGTCATCTGCAGGAAATATTTAATCTGAGACTTGGCCTTCCTACCGGCTACAATCATGTTACACAGCACCTCTAAAGAAATAGAGTTTGAGATGACTTCAAATCCAGATAAAGGAGGACACGACTGTTTCATATTATTATTCTTAGAGAGTTTCTGTCACTTATCAACTTAAGAAGGGATTATATTGTAAAGAAAACTTTGACTTCCGATAATATAAAACAGGTTCAGTGTTAAAACTCATATATAGGCGACCATATACATGAACTTGCAACTTGGTGGGAGGTAAATGGCCTAAGCAGTAAAGGTCATGGCTGTAACCCCTTTTAATACCGATTTATTTATTCATGTATTTATTTAAATAAGTAATTATTTAAATATTATACAATAATTGACAGCAAAGAAGTTTAATAAAACGAGACGTTCGGCGTTCTTTGGATCGATATAAATACCACCCACTTTACAAGATATTTAAAACCTATATTTCAATTTATTTTAAATCCGATTTAAGCTTAAATCACACAACATTTAAATTCATAACATAAAGGGGCCTTTAAAAAGAGATTTATTGAAATTATATTTGCACTTTTGTAGATCAACCATGCGTTCTTAATAGACCTATTAGAATTTATGATGAGCATAAAAGGGGATATTTATTTAAAATGTTTTAATAACCCTATGAATAAAAAATTGGAATACATTGGTGAAGCCTTAAAATAAATTATATTTATGTGTATGGCCACTAACTTACTTTTCACACTCTTACAAAATTTGTAAATTTTAAGAAAAAATGCGAATTATAATTTACATAAAATATAACTGGACTAGAGATCGATACCGATGCTTTTAGGTCTTTTAAGTGTCAAAGAATAAAAAAAATTGAAAAAAAATACTTGCCACATTATAAACAGTTTTAATCTCTAATTTTGAAGACTACAGTGTCACTTTTAATTTATAGTTCGAAAAATATCAAATTACAGTGCATACTACAGTACTGTTTCTTAATTCAAACAGTTTGAAAACTGAATTAACATTATAATTTAAATTTTTGTTTGTATTTTGCGATATCGTAGCTACGACGTTTGGTTGAAAAACAGCCTTCCCTATATTTTTATTTCGTTCTTCGTTCTCTGAATCAAAAATCTGGAATTTACAGGCTACGGGAAATAATACGGTACACGCCAGTATCTAATCAAAAGGTACCTGTACGTGCAAAAACTTATTTTCTAAAGTACTTGAATCAGTGGCGTGCGTGCGGGTAAGTTTCTATTTTTAGCGAAAAAATAGCACGCCACTGAAAATTGATACCGTTTTGTTTAAGCCCAATTAATTCTGCATATTGAGCTTTTTTGTTTTGATGCGCCGTTTTCGAGATAAAAATTAATTTATTTCTTACAATAAATACAAATAATGAAAAGGAATTTTTTTAAAAATATTTTTTGTTAAGAAAACGGTGCTTTTTGATTTAAGTTTATAGTAGATACTGGAAATCGCTTCTTCGTGCTTTAATACATGCTCTAAATCGTCTTCGCGTATTTCTCGTAACTCTTCGGAATACTTGAGGTGTGAAAATATTAAACACCCTGTATCTCGAAAAAGAAGCGTTTGAGGATCCATGATTATATAAACTTATTTTCATATTTTTAAATGTAGAACCGGCCCTTAAAATTTCTTAACAACTTTTTGTAACACCCTGTACATCATGCGACTGAGGCATAAAAATCCCTCCTATGATTTTGCCTTAGATTCCACCGAGATTTTGATATACGGTTGTACCAGTACCATTAGTGATTATCATTATGCCACAGATACATAAACGTCGAAAACCGAATTTTGGATATCTAACCTAAATATTTTGAACCGACTTTAAGCCGATTAAGCTCGTAAGTGTCTTAATGTACAGGGTGTCCAATTTTCGACACTTCTGCAAGGTACCTCGGTTATCTTTAAATATAGAGAGCTGCGGTTTCTACAAGACTGTGCTACTTTTTACTGAAACGTATGATGCTACAAACAGAATCTTCATAGCCTCCTTCGTTTCGGAAATACAGGGCGATTTTGAAAATGTGTCATTTTCAAGCACCGCTCGTATCTCAGTTGACTTCTAACTGATCGGTAAGGAAGAAACTGATTATTGTATAGTGTTTTGCGTAGAATCCAGTGGCTTAGTCAATTTTTTTCTAGAAGGAACGAATTTGAAGATAAAAACCAAAGTTGCATTTTTTAAAATGGGAGACCCTGTATATTTTGTTTTCGTTCGATTGCTTTTTTCATAAGCTTTTCTAAAATATATAATTGTTGATATATATCTTTTAGAATAAGTTTCGAATTTTAAATTAAAAAAGAGGTATAATATTTCACAGTAGGACGTGATATTATTATAATAATGTGAAAGGATCAAGGGATCTTTTTTTTAAAGTAAACCAGCTTTCCAACTATGTATTTATGTTAAGCGCAGCACCATTTTTTAAGCAACTGGGGCACTTTTTGCTTGTTTGGCATTGGTGCCGTCGGAGAGTTCCCTAACTATCTCATTAGTTTAGGCCATTGATGATAAATTTTAGAAATTTTCTTTATTGATGATAAAAATGATTATCTTAACTTGATGTATTATTGCCACAACCATCGGCCCAATGAATCAAAGTATTTTTTCAAAAAAAAAATAGCAACACAATAATAGTTTCGAGAAAAATAGAACCGAAAGTTTTTACTATTTTTCGTCTGCTCAAAACTGTAGTTTAATAAATTAAGTTATTCACTTCCATCCAGACAAGCATGCATGAAGTTCTCATCAAGGCAAATTCTTTATAAACGTTGTGATCTCAATTGGGTAAGTTAAAACAAGTAGTAATTTTTTAATAAAGAAACATTTTCTTTGTTTTTAAAGGCTATCGTAATTTATACACAATCAATATTCACTCTGATTGTACTCAATATCTCAGTTCAGTGATTAACACTATCTAACGCCAGCATGACAATTATCTCAAGCATTGATTGGAATTGGATATTGTTGACATACAGTTAGGACATAATTTTCCTTATGAACAGCTTTTGCTTTCCATAGCTTTAGGTACAATATATACAAAATAAAAACTCACACTGAGTAAAGAAAATATAGAACCAGATCATGTCTTGGCGACACTTTTTTATATAATTTAGTAATATACCAAGATACATACCAAAAATTTTAGATTTTGCCCAAAATTTTGGAATCCGCGGGTAGAAAAAACAATTGATCATTATAAATGTCAATTTTTTAAGAAACGTCAATTTTCTTAAATTGAATAACCTGTATATAGATCCACATTTTCAAAGAGCAAATTTTCCTGATATCAAAAATATAATAAATTGCCTATGCTTGGTTAGGCAGTTTTTGAGATTTAGGGCCCTAAAATTTGTAGAAATAATACAGAGTAAATCACAGTACCCATAAATTTCGCTGACTTTTCCTCATCTGTTATGACATTTTCCTGACTGAAAATAATAACAACATTAATAAGCATAAATGCGTTTATTTGATATAGTAAAAAAAATCATGGCTACTATGATTTACTACATACATTATTTATGTACCATTTAAATAGTTAAAAAAATGGCTGGAACAAGCATGAAAAACTTGATATTTTTGAAATAGGTAAAATGTGCTCTTTAAAGGTGTAAATCTATATAGGCGACACAGGAAGTAGTTACCGCCCCCCTCACCCCCCTAAATTTTTTTCGTGGTTTCTTAAATAAAATATAAAAATTTCAGGGTGGTACCAGTGTATTAATTAATTAATTAATTCTCATTTTTTAGTAAAATTAGACCTTTTACAACAACTTCCGGTTTAACAGGCAGTTATATCAACATCTTCATTTTTAATGGAGATCTACCATTTTCATTCAATATTATTTGAAATCTCCAGAAGATTTCCTTTTCAGCGACATCGACAATTGACATGAAAATTAGCATTTTTTTTCGAAATGGCCTCCTGGCTCAATTTGTCCAATGCGTAAAATTTGTCGAATTCGTTAAAACAAGACAACTGATGAATAGTAGGCAATGGAGATGATAAAATGTTTCTTTTTTCAGTCCGTTTAATAATATCAAATGAACTTGTTTTAGGAACGTATTGATTACGGATATTTTATTCACGTTCTGATTTGTGTTTAAAATAAAGTTTAATGGGATTATCCAGCATTTTTTTTTTATTTCATAATACAAAAGTGCTTCATTCAAAAAGCTTATCCCCACAAGAATTTTTTCTAATCGAACTCACCCTCAAAATACCGGTCAACAACTCATTATAAAACGGAACGATGGCGTCTGGTGACGTAATCTCGCGATGAGCGATAAGTGTTGGCACCGTTGCAAAAATTTTGCGACTGACTTTTCTAATTAGAACATATTTTTTGGCTGTTACGCAAAAATTACTAAATATATAACAATTAGAAAAGCCAAAGAAAAAAATTCTATGCCGTTAGTGGTGGAAGAACTTTATCTGTTCCTACACAATACTTTAGACATTAATTGTTTATTAAAGAAAAAATCTTTATGAAAATCTAAAAGTATTTAAATTTACATAGAAAAAATTGTAGTTAATAAATTGGCAAGAAAAATGAAATCTTTTAAAATACAGAATTGTAAAAAAAATAAAAATTATCATAAAATGATTTAAAAAATGTACTCACACATCAATCCGGATGACAATATATTGTTTCGACCTTTTTAGGCCTCATCAGCCCAGGAGCATGAGGCCCCTAATCTAACCTTTATCTATTTTTATTATAGCAGAGAAACACATTTATGAAAAAAATATTATGTTATTGTTATATTTGCTGGTAAAATACCTTAAAAAATTAAAAAATTCTGGCCATACAGGTATGGTTTGTTTAAGCCTTAATTTTGTTTTTTGCGATTTTTAGGTTCTCATAAAGATTTTTTCTTTAATAAGCAATTAAGGTCTAAAGTATTGGGTAGGAACAGAATCAGATAAAGTTCTTCCAATACTAACGACATAAAATTTTTTCTTTGTCTTTTCTAATTGTTATATATTTAGCAGTTTCTGCGTAAAAGCCAAAAAATATGTTCTAACTGAGATTAGTCGCAAAAAATTAAATTAAAGCTTAAACAAACCATACTTGTATGGCCAGAATTTTTTAATTGTTTAAGGTATTTTACCAGCAAATATAACAATAAGACTTACTGTCTTTATAAGTCATTTTGACGTAATATATTTTTTTCATAAATGTGTTTCTCTGTTATAATAAAAATAGATAAAGATTAGATTAGATAATTTTTATTTTTTTACAATTCTGTATTTTAAAAGATTTCATTTTTCTTGCTAATTTATTAACTTCAATTTTTGCTATGTAAATTTAAATATTTTCGGATTTTCATAAAGATTTTTTGTTTAATAAGCAATTAATGTCTAAAGGCTAAAGTATTGTGTAGGAACAGATAAAGTTCTTCCAATACTAACGACATTACAGACATACATACAAGAAGTTTTTCTTTGTCTGTTCTAATCGTTATATATTTTGTAATTTTTGCGCAAAAGCCAAAAAATATTTTCTTTTTCAAAATGACACTTGTCAAAAACCTTATCCCCCTTAGGAGATCATCGCGGTCTTGCCGCCTCTTTAATTAGATTCACCACATTGCCCGTTACATTTAGTTTTTTTTGTGGAACGGCGTGAAGCTGGAAACCAAATGTTTTCAATTTTGTCGAATTTGAAACCTTAATATTTTAGTTATTATCCGTTCAACCAACGTAATTTTTTTGTATGTGTGTTTTAGTTAGACTGATTGTGCAATAATATAAACCGAAGACGCAAAATGACTGAACATTTTTTTTAAATGGAAACCTATTTTTTATGACCATAAAATTGCTCACTGAACCTTAAAGCAATTCACAGCGGGGTGCAACGAGAAAAATTTTAAAAATATCACAGGAAAGGTAATGTTTGCCTATTTTGTTCGAAGAAATGAAACCCTAAAATCCCTAGTCTATTGCCCCAATAACATTTAATAACTGTTCAAATTGTAATTCTAATATTATTTTTAATAGCAAATAATTTATAAATGTCTACATTTCTTTATATGTTTACCTCCCCTGTAATCGGTAGGTAAGTAATCACTTACCGATCACTAATTTGTTAGCGTCACTTACAGATGTTATAACTAATTCACTAAATATGTCTAATTACCTGAGCGTGCAAAAAATTCAAGTATGTAATACTGGACCAACATTTTAAAATTAATTTTGACTTTTATTTTAAACACAACTATTAACATGTGATACTCCATTGGGCAGGAAGTTCGATAAGCAATTTTATGGCAAAAAAGAAATAGGCTTCTATTTTAAAACAATTGTGTTATTCCACTTTATTTTAAAAAAAAATAGAACCTAATTAAAATAGCCCTATCGATATCACTTCTGGTTAAATCAGAAGTTGTTTTGACGGCCTGACTTTACTAAAAAATACACTAGTAGTACCATAAAATTTTTATAGTTTAATTTCAAAAACTACGGAAAAAATTAGTGGGGTCACTACTTCCTGTGTCACCCATATGGAGGGCATTCCATTAAAATCAACTGAAGTTCCCTAAAAATTTTTAAATTTCTTTTTCCGGCAACGGATTTAAGGAATTTAGGCAAGAGTTCAAAACTTTTGTACATATACAGCTGCTGCTATTTTAATTACTCTTTAAATATCGGCTCAATGTATGAGGAACGACCCTGTACACTAAATTCAAAATTTGTCGTTTTGTAATGGTTTATACGTTTACACTCTCCAAATTTTGTTTTGTATTCACAATAATCTTAACTATTTTCACACACCGTTAACTATCTACACAAAAAATGTTGCGTTAATTTAAATCTAGTACAATTTGAGAGTAAAATTCTTTTAATTATTCCTTTAACTCTTGTAGATTTTTATCAGAAGTAAGTTGATAACCTAAGAGTTTAATAAAGTAGCTAGGTGCCCTTTTTTTGAGATGCAGGGTAAATACATAAATGTTATTTCACAAATAATTTTGACTTTTTCCTTTTCGACACCTTTATACCTTCATTTTTACTACTTTGGTGCTAACATTGACATTAAAAAAGTCTGTGGATGCGAATGTTTTTGCTAAGATTTTTTAAGGAATTAGAAGCCTGAGCAAAATTTTAATTATGCACCCATTGCAATAGTTTACGTAACAAACATTTTGATCTATGTTGACGTTAAGATGAAACAAAATACAAAGTTCAGTCGCAAATTTAACATTAAAATCGGCCTGCATAATTTTATTGTTAAAATCCGTATCTCGTATCTACCCTCAAAATAATACAGTTTTAAAAATGAGAAAGGCGTCTGTATTTTCTGCCAATTTGCACTAATTTTGATGGCGTTGTGGCGCGTTTTTCTATTTTTCAGCCATGATTGTAATTTCTTATAGTTGAGTGCCTTCGACGCTCGGCCCCAATATTGCTTTATCATTATTTCCACTTGACATTTATGCAATTTTTACGCTGTTGCTGAAATTTGTTTAAAACCCTGTTTACTCCTAACACCGTCAGATTTTCAACAGATTTTTCGTAATTATTATACGTTACACGGTGCAAATGTAGGAAATCTCTCATGTACTTATGGGTTAAGTTAAAATAGGAGTTAGGTTAGGAGTTTTTATGAATTTTCTTTTAACACCCACCCTCCTCTCCAAAAGAGATATTGTCCTATTGCTATATAATATAGGGTTTTTTCTTGAGAACTTCTAAATCATTCTATATACTGGGAAACAATTTCAGTATATTTAAGGATAATTACAAATCGGTTTATTTCATTGAAATCAACGACGAACACCTCTCCTGTAACACAAGGTTCAAACGGCTCGAAAATATTTTAAAGTTTAGCAGAGTTCAATAGGCTAAAATTTTATTTTTAATACACAGTATGTTATAAAGGCTACAGCGAAAAAACTATTTCAAATGCTCGATGTGGACAATATCTCCTTAACGCGCTTTGAAACAACTTTTCCTTGTATCAAAAAATCTTGATTTTACTTTCTGGAAGATGGTATGAAGGTAAAGTTTATTATTAATTTAGCTGTGAGGAATTTCGCTTAAAAATTAAGGACGATATAGGTAAATAAACCTCTTAATAAATGCCAAATCTTCTGTTAAATATGGTTTAAAATAAGCAAATAAAAAAAGTACATGCTTAAGTGTTGGGAGTTTTTTGTTTAAAGCTGATTTGGAACCAAAATTTTTGTATAGGTACTCTTTTTCTTCCAAAAATTTCTGGTCGGCCTAGTTGAACAAAATTTTACTCTTGTTTTGAACAGCTGTTCTCTGGATTTTTTGTGTTGTAGTATTTTAACCTTTTGAAATTGAATGTTTTAAAAGATTTAGTATGATTTCTTACTTTAAAGATAACAAATCTATTATTTTTTCAAATCTGTTACTGACATAGGAATATTCTAGAGAAAATTGGCAACGCCACAGTGACTACTGATGTCAAAACAAAAGTTTTTTTTCTGTAACTGATGTTTCCCGCTGTTTTATATGGCCATGTATTTATTGCCAGTGGTGCGCAGTTACTAAAAAAAATTTTTTTGCAGGACGATATCTGCCATTTTTTTTTTATCATGAAGCACCATTTATGAATATTTGTATTCAGTCTGGATTCATACCAGCATTTACGGGTTTCAATATATGCATATGCTTCCAAAAATTGTAGTTTGTATACCTGCATGCTTTCTGGGTTCGTATCGCGTAACGTCATATTTACCGGTTCAGCGTCGCGTCGCGCAGAATCCTTTGCATTCTCACTCACAAATAATATATTTAAATAAGGTAGTCAGATTTAAAGATATCTAAATAATTTTCATTTTCAAAGTTATCCTTATTACCATTGTGTGATACATACAGTGCCAGTTTTTCAGTCAAATGAACACTTTCTAATTCTGAAGATGGTTTAGATTTATAATAAACTGAAACGCCAACAATTTAAGAGTTTGTCTTTCTGCAACTGACCGATAACCCAAGACAATACAATTATTATTAAAACAAATGGTCAGGAAACATCAGAACACATTTTTATTAAATATTCCACAACTTTTAAGTTTATAGAAATATAGTATTTCAAAAAATTGACCTTTTAACGTTTATAAATTCTACGATAGTGTACCGCATTATCCCAATTCGTTCAAAGTCGAAAATAATAAGCTCGATTGTATGAATTGTGCTCCAATAGCAAGAACGGACAAGTGACTATAGTCTGGTTGAATGGGCTCTAAAGACCACTCAGATATTGCGCTATTCTATTCAGGCAGCGCCTTGCTCTTTGTTACTTTTTCTGTGATTTCCGTTTCCTTCGTAACCCTTTCGATGTTGCTTTCAGTAGGTATTGTGCCGGGTGAATAAAAATATAATGGAGTACTATTTTAGCTTTCTTCCAAATTGTCGTTTAACTTTATAACTTAAAGCTTGAACGATAATTGTTTTGTGCTTAATGCTTCATTTATAATTAAATACTAGGTATTGTAATAATATTCGACTGATAAATTTTTACGGAGGATTCCTAGGCTAAAACTGAGATAATTTTTTTATTAACATGGGTCCGGGAACCCTTTGTTTTCAAGATACAGGGTGATGATGTATTACAATTACAATAGAAACCTGTTGAATAATATAATCTAAACTTTTTTTGAACGCTATTACTGACTTTCTGAAAACGAATCTATATTTTCCATAAAAAATTTTGTTTGCCTTTTAAATACCTTGTATCGTTTACAAATTATTTAGCAAAATATCGGTTTCCATGTTTGTTTTCAAAAAAGCAGTCTCTTTCTTGAAATTGTGGATATAAATAAAGTACTAATTATTTAAATATAAAGCTGATTAGTGGCGTCAATAGTTGTTGAAAAAAGGGGAAAATTACGGGACCTGGGGCAACAAATACCCCTGGGCCCCAACTTATGTCGGTTACGAAAAAAATAACGCTTGTCTTTTTTAATGTTATATTAAAAATATAAAAAATATTGTAAAAAAATGGACTTTTATTGCAGCATTTTTTAAAAATTGTTAAATAATCATACAGGTTCTTTGAAAAAAATTAAAACGAGGTACAAAAAACTAAAAAGTTATTTCATTTAAATCAAAATAAGTGACAAAAATTAATATACCTAAATAAGTAATTAATAGTTCATTAGCAATTCTTAAAATACTAGTTTTACGAAAACAAATTTATATATTATATTAAAAACCTAGATTTCCTTGCTTTTATTCATGCAAACTAATTAATGATATCATCATAGTTTATTCACTCACCAGCAATATTAACGCAGCACTAGAAGTTTGCAAACAATTTTGATGTTATACGAGTTCTTCTAAATCTATTGTACGATTTGAAAGATTTTTTTGCGTATTATAGACTCATTCTTTAAGAATATTACTGTATTCGTAATTTTTGTTAGAAAGTTAATTGTCATTGTATACCGGGTGTAACAAATAATATGGTGTTTTTCCCCAAAATTCGCAACACCCTGTGGAATATTCTACCATTCATAAAATATTGCATTTAAAACCTAACTTGAGCTCCAAGGTTTCTTAAAATTTTGGTTTTTGGATCACTTAGTTATGTTTGATAATAAAAGATGGAGGGACTTTTATAACTCATGTTTTTATTAGAATATCATAAAAAGTAACTTCTTAAAAACATAGTTAAACTAACAATAATTAACGGCTACAACACAAATTACATAAGAAATTAAAATATATATTAGTAGCGTGTGTTTCTGCCTCTACTTCTAATAACCGCTGCACATCGGCGACACATATGTTCGAAATTAAATTTGCTATTTGGTTTATATCAGTATCATTCCAAATTTCAACAACTATCGTTTCTGTCTTGCAAGGTTTCAGGAGGAGGCTGACGCTCTCTTAATTTTCCGCCAATAATATCCCACAAATGCTCGATCGGGTTAAGATCTGAACTGTGCGGTGGCCAATTCGGAGTCTGAATATTTACTTCGTGTACATATTCAGTTACAATGCGGGCTACGTGCATTAACAAAAAGTTATTGCCGATATAAGGAGCCAAAGGGACAACGTGCTCAAATAAAAATCATTAATATACCTTTCGCTATTTAAAAAACCTCCACGTAAAGGAACAAGATATGCCCGCGCTACAAAGGAAATTTTTCCTCAATCAACATGATAATAACGATAATGCAAGACCTCACGTATCGCGCATTGTAACTGATTATTTACACGAGATATAGTTATATTTAGACTCTGAATTGGCCACCGCACGTTCTAGATCTTAACCCAATCGAGCATTTGTGGGGCATTATTGGCAGACAATTAGGATAGCGTCAGCCTCCTCCTGCAACCTTGCAAGACATAGAAACGATTGTTGTTTAAATTTGGAATGATACTGATCAAAACCAAATAGCAAATTTATTTCAAGTATGCACATGCTACTGATATATGAGAACTCTTTTATGTAATTTGTGTTCTAATCGTTAATTTATTGTTAGTGTAATAATGTTTTTAAAAACTTACTTCTTATGATATTCCAATAAAAAGAAGCTGAGTTGTTTATAAAACTCCGTACTTCTTGTTCTCAAACATAACTAAGTAAACCAAAAAACAACAAGTTAAGAAAAAATGAGGCTCAAATTAGGTTTTCAATGCATTATTTTATAAATGCTAGAATATTTCACAGGGTGTTACGAATTCTGGGGAAAAAATACGATATGGTTGTTACACCCGGTCGCATATTCGTTAACTGCACCCATTATAGATCGTTCGAAAAGCCGAGCGTTGCCTTGTTAACTGCAGATGATATAGATAAACTTCGCAACTATATCGTCTGCACTTAACTGATTCTGTCATATTGGTATGCTGACATTTATGAAAATGACAATGGAAAAATGCGGTCGGAACAGGGTTAGCACCTGGTTAGCGGCCCTGACAAGTCTCTTCGCCTGCGAGGAAAGAGACTTGTCAGGGCCCCTAACCAGGTGATAACCCTGTTCCGACCTTAGGGTACCCTCCGATTCGCTTGGCACCAAATTTAACGCTAACGCTCGGCTTTCCGAACGGTCTATAACGGGTGCAGTTAACGAATATGCCACCCGGTCTCCAATGACAATTAATTTTCTAAAAAAACTACGAATAAAGTAATATTTTTAAAGAATGAGCCTATTATATGCAAAACAACTTTTAAATCAGTCAATAGGTTTAGAATAAATATAGCATGAAATTTGTTGCAAATTTCTAGTGGTGCGTCAATATTGCTAGTCAGTGTATTACTTGATAGTTTATGTTCAACTGACAGCATTACTAGATTATTAGTTCTATTTTCGCCCATACTACTGCGTTTAATTGTTTAGTAAGTTTTTTTTTCTTTACTTGAGATCTTGAGATTGAGCCCAAAAAAAGATGGAACCCGGGGCAGTCACCCCTCATTGCCCCCCCGCTCTCGGCGGCCCTGGGTATAGACCAAAACTATTTCGTCCGACTTATCTTACGACAATTTTCATTTCTTCAAAAGTTATAGGCCTTAAAACTTATTCTTCAATTTTGCCATTATTAAGTGAAATTACTTTTTATTAATTCTTGCTTATTAAAACTTGGCATACGAGATTTTTCGTGGTATAAAAAGACAAAAAAGAGCTCATGTTTTGTTCAAAACATTGGGGCGCTAACAACACCTTACTATTTGGTTCTGAAAAACAAGGGCATTTCGCTTGCTTTAAAGTACTTCTTAAACATATTTTTAAAAGAAAGAGTAATAAATCGTTTACTTTAACTAAATACCTAGTATCGGGTGGCCTAAACAAAATTTTCGCAACTCTAATAGGGAATATGCATATAACCCAAATAAATCTAAAATATCTTTTTTTATATTCTCTACATAAATTAAATATTTATGGCGGTTGCTGTTATTCATTTATTTTGGTCTTTATTAACAAACATAAGGATTTAAAACTGCAAATTTTCGCGCGAATTTCGAAACTTGTAAAACGTGATCCCATTGGCTGTGTCGTCAAAACTGAAATTATCACTCATCATTAGTGGCGAATTCCAGTGTTGTAGAGTCATCGAAAACTCAATAAAAATGGTATTTAATGTGTAACTCATCCAATGAAATATCCCTGCACTTAAAGTAGAAGGTTCCTAAAATCTTATTCATGTATACTTCAAGCCGAAATCGGTCCAGCAACCTTTCAATTTTGCAACACAAATTGGCATTTCTGCGAAATTTTGACATATCATCTTAATAATTTCGAGTAAATAAACTGCAATTCTTTATTTTCATGGCAATCTTCGAAAATTCAAAACTTTTCAAATTTTAGATGTCCCCGATGCAAATAAACCTATTTATTTATAACTTTACCGAAAAAGTAAGCGATTTAAATTAGTGGGAGGTATTCCTAGATAATTAACGGTTAAAATAAACCCAAAAAGAATCACTAAATAGGGTAAATAGTGTGGAATAATGTCGGTAAAAATAGGATTTGTCGGAAAAAATCAAGAAAATCCTAATTTTACCCCTTAAATACGCTCCTGGATGACCCATTTGGTATTCATTTTAAATCGTGATTAACCCTTTATAAGATAGTGCTGAAAAATTTGCGAAAAAATTAGATAGGAAAAAATACAGAGTGATTCAAAGGTTCCGATGTCAAGAACAAAAAAAGATAAAAAATCTAAATTTAATCAGCGATTGCTCCCTTCCTATAGAGAATGAAGAAACTAAAAAATATGGATATCATATACTTCGACGAGCTCTTTCCGATGACGTATATGGGATTTTAATTTGAATCATTTTGACCCCACAAAAAATTAAAAACCGTGAAATATTTGGGTCAAAAATCTAAATTTCCAGTGTTTTCCAAATATTTCCATTTTCCAGTGATTCTAGGTTTAGGTAAATGTATTGCAAAAAAAGTGTTTGAGATTTTAAACTTTTACTTATGAGTCCGTTTTTCGATCTGACGTTTTGTTTTCGGGTTAACAGGTATCAACGAGAGGTCTGGAAATGGCATTTTTCGATCTACAAAATTCAAAAGAATTACTTGCCATTTTCTGATCATCACCAGTTTCAGTGGAGTTCTGAAGCTCCGGGTCCCCTACAATCTCCGAAAATTTACATCGATTTAATTCACATTTGTGACCTGTACCCGATTTCAACGGAAATCTCGGAAAATTCGACTTTGACGTTTAATAGCTCCGAAACGAAACATCCTGTATAACTGAATTTTTTACCAAAGCTAGTTGAACTATTTCTCTATCAACTCAAAAAATTTGATTTCTCTTCCTCTGACTGTTTCCGAGAAAATCAAACCTGTTCGACTTTAAGTTAAGCTTTACGTTAACCTGTAGATTTTTGCTGATCTCCTGACGTCACTTTTCACTAAGGACAAATGGCTGCTTTTTAAATTGTAATAAATTATACCGAAAAGTAAACATTTTTTGTAGCTAAATTATCCTAGTAATTTTTTTCAAAATATTTTTTTTTGGGTTTGTAATGACGTCCTTAAACGATTTATACAATAAAAAAAATATGTGCATATTCCTTAATATCTAGGTATATAATATATTTTAAATTATTTCATTTACATTACTTTTTCTAAACGTAGGTAGTCTCATATGGTATTTAGGTAGATTCATTAAAATAAATAAAAAGTGAAAAGGAGTAGAATAAACGGCATATTTTAGCGCCATTAAACAAGAATACCTACTTTAAAACAAATTACCAACAGCAAAAAAAATTAAGTACTTTTTTAAAATTTTTGTGCACAACAAAATATCAATAAATATAAAATTGCGTAGATTGTTGTTAGCGTCATCTACGTTTTACATAGGTAAGAATAAATACATATTATTCTTATTTGCCTATCCCAACAACTCCCGTATGCCAAGTTATAAAAATTATATGCAATGAGCAATAATAAATAATCGCATAGTAAGCAATGAGCAATTTAACCTAATAAATGTAAAATACAAAAAGTTCTAAGGTAGCAACAGTGTACAAGTGCATCTAAATCGATCTACTTTGACTCCAAAAAGCTACCATTAAAAATGTCTTATTCTTATTATGATATACAGGGTTGACCAAATTCAGTGCTAACTCTTTTATTACTATAGATACAAATTTGTTAGATTAGCAAAATAGTAGCATTTTTTCTGCAGATTAAGATGACGAAAGCAGAAAAACAATTTAACATATCGTTTCCTAATAAATGAAGAAAATACAAATTTTTTAAATGGAACACCCTGTATAATCTTGACTGTTATGTTTGCAAATCGTCTACAGAACAACAAAGTTCATATGCAATATTGGCCTAAAATTGAAAATAACCGAATTATTCATGGATTTATTAAGAATGGATACGGGATGATTTAACATTCTTTGAAGCCAAAACAAACCATTCTAAACGACACTGTAAACACAATTTGTAAACATTGGCCACATCTTATTTTACCTTTTATTTTTGTACAAAAAATACGTTAGAAGCATCACAAGATTTACTAAAAGAAATAAAAGCCCTAAAATATTTTATTTTACTGCTAAATAATAATACACTTAAGTTAAAAAGGTTTTATTATTTATAGGTTATATTCTTTCCAAAGGTTTATTTAAAGTCGCTCCGAGTCATTTATAAATCTATAAGTCGCACTTTTTCTTTTCTAGTTCATTAGACAAAGACGTACTCTTTACCGAGCTTTCGCAGACGTTTTTCCTAAGCAACCAGCAGACAGCAACACTTCTGAGCTCCAACACTCCAATGCTATTTTATCTCTTTCTATTACCATTCTTGATTCAATTACGTAGTAATTCGTAGTTCGTAAACGCTACCCATAGAGGAAATGTTTTCATAACCAATAACAAATATAAACAAGTTGGCTCTGTATTTCTGAAATCAAACTCAATGTTCTCTTTATTGCTTTATCTGAGCATAAGAATTGATTTTGATCAATATATTTTTGGGCTTTCTTTGGTACCTACAAATTTTGTGGCTTTTAAAATTATTCTGTCATCGATGGATGCTATAATACGTCTTAATGTTTTCTTGAAGTTCGGCCAGGTTCGCATACCTCCTTTTATAGACTTTGTCCTTGACATAACCCCAAAAGTAAAAGTCTAATGAAGTTATGTGGAGATCTTGGGGGCCAATGTATCGGACCATTTGGTGCTATCCACCTATCTTGGAAAAGGCTTTTTAATAACATTCTCACACTCAACTTGTCTAAAAGATAAATATGATCATAATTTGGTTAATTTCAATTTAAGGCCAATATTGCATATACACGTTGTTGTTCTGTGGACGATTCTCAAACGTTACAGTCAAGATTATACAGAGCGTTACATTTAAAAAAATTGCAGTTTCTTCGTTTATTTGGAAAATATATGTTAAATTGTTTTTCTGCTTTCGCCATTTTAATCATCAGAAAAAATGCTACTACTTTGCTAATTTAACCGACTTTGTATGTATAGTAATAAAAGGGTTAGCAATAGTGCGCGCTTAATTTGGTACACCCTGTATAGGTTATTTAGGTTAAAGTACAACAAATGCCGCCGAATGATCCCATTCCTGATAATATGGAATATATACGATATGTCACATTAATTCCCATGTCATATGTTAACTGTGTTTGAACGTAAAAATTACCAAAAAATTACAATAGTCTGACGTGACATATTTTCATAATTTAAATTGATAAAAGAACCGTAGCAATAAATAGCCATTTTTACAAATAAAAAGTTAATTTTGTTATTTCTTCTACATTCCTTACAAACTTATCGCTGTGTCAAATTTTAATTATTTTATGTTGTTTTTACTGACACCTTTATCATTGACTTCAATGCAGATGCAAATATAAAAGTCAGCTACACAATAAGAATTACTTTTAAAAGGGTTGCAACTGAAGGCCTTTACATTTTGATTCTGTCGAAATAATTTTAAGGAAATGCGATTCATATTTTTTTAAATTAAGATATTTGTTACAACGTGGTATCAAAAATGTCATGTTAAGTACCGCTATATTTATATCACTGCAGTACATTTTTGATTTTAGTCTATTGGCGAAGATTAACTAATATTCCAATTTATTTTGTCACAATTAAATGCTTTATTATCTAGAAAATGCGAATCATATATGTCTAAATTAAATGGATGGCCAAAGGTACCTTTTTGTGTAATGTATAGGTACTTTCTTCGCTGGTAGGAGATGTTGCAATAGGAAAAAATCTCCTCTCAGAATTTTATGAATTTTTCCTTTTTAGGGTCTCTAGTTTACGAAAAAATAATTTTACATTTCTGTCGCCATCTGTCTGTATGTCGGTATGCTTTCCTATTGACGCAAAGCCTTAAAGACTACTTAAAAGAAAAGCACAGCAATTTGCGCATGGATTTCGCTTTACTCTAGCTATACACCAGATTCACTTCGGGTCATATCGGTATATATGGAGTACCCTACAAAAATTAATTAGTTTGTATCTATGTTTCCTTTGGATCAAAAACAAAACGTATTAAAGAATAATATTTTGCATTCATGTTCAACTTCAGCTTGTATCCTTCACTGAAGCAATGATACTTTCGATACCCTACATACATATTACTTGTTTTAAATATGTGCTGATTTGAGTTGTTGACGATATAAGTTTTTTTTATCTTTGTATAACCCATGAAGGCAGCAAGCCTTAGTACTAAGATACCGTGGGTTGTATATAGTGCGAATTCTACTCACACACTCAGTGTTGGAAACATCCATAAGGATTTCACCAGCCCTTTAAGAGGGTTTGTGGGGTGGTACCTCGTCGGTCGAGGAAGAATTCCTCTATCACCTTTCTTCATTCAGCACGCATACCCAAACAAAAGCTTCATTCATAATGACGATCACAAACACCTAAACTGGTACTTTTTTATTTTTTTCATGTGTACAGCACCGGAAGTGAATCAGGTGTGGCGCCGTGGTCGAGTGAGCTCGCTTCGCATTTCTGCGGTGCTACCCACCGAGCCACACCGGCCAGTCGGGTACACAAGAGCTTAGCGGCAGCGCGAAAACAATTCTGCAATATTAATGTCTCGAGTGCTATGTTGCCAAGTTATTGTCAAAGTCGTAATAGACTACATTTGTCCTGAGGTCACGACTGGGCGGAGCTTCACGAAATTTTCCAAAAAATCGATATTCTTCTAGGTAAAAAGCCCATAAAGACTTTTTAATTACCCGCTTATTATTTAATTTCTTTTGAATAAGAGTGGTTACGCTGATATTTTGATAAATTGTTTGGTAATTATTCTTTGTAACCGATAATAAAATCATCAAGAAAGATGAAAATGCTTGCCCTAGCGGGATAAAATGCCATCACATAGTGACATTGGCTCCTTTTGGCTACTAAATCATTTCAGTTACTGACAAGGAATGTACATGGAATGTGCCAAAAAAAAAGTGTGCCCGTAAAAACAGCAGACGAACTGTATCCACCAAAACCCCATGCTGCCATCGAGGAAGTTATAAATGAAAAAAAATGTCTTAAAAACAAAATTTGGGATCTTTGGCAATACTGTGGGTTTCACCTGGCTTATACATTGTGAAACTAAATGAGCCAGAGCAAGTTGATGGCTGTAATTTGCCCATTATCGGGAACATAATAGCGTCTAATAACTTCACAATGGCCACAGATACAAGAAGTTGTTTTAGGCAAAAATGTATTAGTGACGACGATAAACTTAAACATATCGCTGCAAAAATAACAGGACAAGTTTCCAATACAAAATGGTACCTCATAAGAAAATTTTGACTTACAGCAAGTAACTTTGGTTCAGTTATATCGTCGTGTAAGAAAAACAGATATCCTGAGAATCTTTTTAAATCAGTTATTGGTGAGTACATTTTTGTTTGTATAATTATTATATAGGAGAGATTCCTAATTTATTTTACAAGAGGGTGCTTGAACTGTACCTGTACCTATATAAATATATACTTAACTATGTCAACTTTTTTTTAGTTAATAACTTTGTTAATTATGTTTTGTGTTAGGTACGTACAATCTAGATGGAATAAAAGCCATTCAGTGAGAAACAACACATGAAAAGGATAGTATAGACTACCTTACAAAAAATTTAAACCTCGACATTTAACCAACGAAAACCGAAATTGAAATGCCAGGTCTTCTTCTCCAATGAACGAAATGACACTCCCCCACCACCGGCACATGGTAACAAAATGGGGCCCGGAGTATTCCCGTCGTGCGCCGACAACCCCCATGGAAGTAGTGAAAACAGCAACAAACCTGTGGCTTAAAAGAAAGAGCAACATATAACCATGCCATCCACTCAAAAATGCCCAAATGCTACAGCACAAATTTCGAACCTGCGAATCGGCAACACTGGAAAACCCTGATAGTGACAGCTGCTAGTACAAAAAACCTAACCCCAGAAAATTTACATTAATCAAACCAAATATAGAACTTAAAAACAAGATCTGGGAAACGAAGGCCGTTTAAATAGTACAGAGTGTTAAAAGAAAACACGACGGAAACCAGAACAGTTAGGGCCATGTGATCAAAAGTCATACAAATTAAGGGCGTTCGAATGTCGCAAGAAAATGCAAACGAAAACCCCGAGGAAAGATAAATGTAAGTGGAACTTAAATAAACTATCCCAAAGAGACTAAAACCGACCATATAGGGAGCACCTTAAGCAAGGCGAAGAAGACGAAATTCAGGGTCCAAACAAAAGAACGACTTTAAATCAAACTACAAGCTACGAAAGATGGACAGCTGATTTGGACAAGATAAAAGGCAATTGACATTCCCAGGGAGTAACCTGCAAAACAAGGCAAGGCAAACCCACATAGTGTAAGAATGAAGATACAATTGGTCGATCAAGGTAAATTATAAAATAAAAACTAAACAGGCATTTGTGAATAGGATTAATCAGTAAAAGAAACCCTGACACTGTGGCAGAATTGACTTGTCATGGTTTAATTTGACTCCGATCCGCGGCACTTGCTTATTTGTTGTGAATGTGCGAGGCTTATAGTCGCGCTCAGTCGGCTCAGCTAAGGCATTGTTTTTTTTTTGAAAATGCGTTCGGCGCACTTCGTTTTATAATAAGTATTTATTCTTTTTGTACCGATTTTGATAAATTATGCATAAACATTATTTTGATTTTTAAAATAAAAAAACAGAATATACCTATTTCCAATATCAAAATGAAATTTACAAAAATATATTAATAATAATTTTAAATAACACAACTGAAAAAACATAAATTGTAAGTGAAGCGGTGCGTCTTCTGGCGAACCGCCACTGACCGAGAGCAAAGAAAATGCTACGATCCTGGTTTATAGAACAACAAGAACAAAAGATACGGATGTCCTTGTTGTAAGCTTGCCAAGGCGTTGATGCTCGTCACCCTCACTTAAACATGGCCTGCCGATGGGAAGCATTCTAAAGACAAACTGTGTCTAACTTTGTGGTGATGCCCAAACTCACTGCACTTCTTATCTGATATACAGGATGAACAAATATTATCTGTTATAAAGTTTTAACTTGTTCTTGTTTTTCAATATTAGGTAGCCTAATTTGATAAGTTTATTTTACAAAATAAATGCAAAATCTTTAGCCGATTTTTTACCGTAGTTGCGTAGGAAATATAGAATGAATAACTCCTACTGTATTTATCTAAAAGGAAATTATGTTCAAAGTTGAGGTTGCGAGTTAATTACGTCTCACTTTAACTTCAGCAATTTGTAACAATTAAAAAGTTTGTTTAGACAAAGTTTACACATGTTAATTATAAGTTGTCTTGTTGGAAACGCCTCTTAATTACCGTTTAAGCTCCGTATAAATCACGATATACTTTGAAACTTTAAGTGACTGAATTTAGCTACAGGAATTTTATTATAATCTGATCTAAACTGGTTGACTATAGAGTTATCAAGACTAAAGCAAGTTTTTAATGAAATATTTAGTTTTAGTTAACTAAAGTGGCTTTTGAATTTTAGTAACTATTTTTTATAATTGCTTTCAAATAATCAATATCACTAATGTTACAGCAAAGCGCATTGTTCGCACTGCCGCTTTTTTACATTATAAATCGCGCGTTAAAAAAACGATTTAAAGAAAACATAAATTTCCGTATTCGTGTTGTAACGTAAGCGCTCTTTAACGTGGCGTTTTTCTTCTATGAGCAGCAAAATAATAAAATATCCGAAAATATAATGCAGTGAATATATAATGTAGTGAATGAAAAAATAAAGTGTAGTGAATCTTGTTGTCCCCTGGTGTATCTTGCACTGTTAAGTGGGTAAACACAGTATTGTTTTTGTCTTCTTTTAAATTTTGTCCTCGCCAACTATAAGTCATAAGGTTTGTTCTTTTGTGTTGCACGAAACAGCACTAATTTGCAGTGATTTTTTGCTTATGTGTATCTTTCACGAATACAAAAAAAGTGCAGGTTAGTGCAGTTTAGTGCAACGCAAAAGAACAAACCTTCCTTGTTACCATTTATAAAAAAACTCTAAAATAACTCGCATAGGCACAAAATCGCCATTCGAGATACGAATTTTAGTCTGCATGCAGTGCAAGCTAAATTAAATACACTATTTGCAATAAATTTAAACAATGACTTTATGCAAATAACGAATTTATTTTATTATTTATTTAAAGATATTTTCCTGGACTAAGTATTAGCGATATCTTGGACACTCGGCATATCCAAGAAAAAAATCATTTTTTATACAAAGATGAATAATTAAAGTTGACGGGGACTATACGCAGGTAGCTAGGGATACAAAGTATTTCTGTGGAATTCATTCTACGTCGACTTGACAGACAAAACTATAGTGATTTTCTAACACACATATGAACACAAGCAATACCAAGAACTCTGTTAACATCTAGAGCTTTGTAACGTTGCGTTTTTTACCTCAAAAGCGATCGTGCGATTTTTTTGTAAAACGGCATCCGGTTCTACGTCATCTCGTTCCATGTTAAATTAGCTTCTTGAAACAAACATTGACACAAAAATTAAACTATAATTTTAAAAATTTTTGAATGCCGATTTATTTAAAATCGTCATCAGAACTCTATATAACAAGGAGCAATAGGTGTCAATTAGTTTCTTTTCTTACATAAAAGATAAATAATTATACCATATAATTATACTATGTTACATAAAAGAGAAATTATACATTTCTTTCTAATAAAAGGGAAATTTCTTTCTATTATGCTATTTTTAAATAAAAGAGAAATAATACATTTCTTTCGATTATCCCATTTTACATAAAAGAGAAATTATACATTTCTTGCTATTGTATGTACTATTTTTGCATAAAAGATAAATTATACATTTTTTCTATTATACTTACTATTTTTACATAAAAGAGAATACATTTATTTCTAGTATACCATTTTCACATAAAAGAGAAATTATGCATTTCTTTCTATTGTACTATTTTTTACATCAATAAAGAGAAAGTATACATTTCTTTCTATTATATTATTTTTACCTAAAAGATAAATCATACATTTCTTTCTATTATACTATTTTTATGTAAAAGATAAAATATACATTTCTTTCTATTATACTATTTTTAAATAAAAGAGAAATTATACATTTCTTTCTACTATACTATTTTTACAAAAAAGAGAAGTTATATATTTATTTCTATTATACTATTTTTACGTAAAAGAGACGTTATACATTTATTTCTATTGTACTATTATTGGTATCTACGCCTTGCCATAATACGTTAATTATTATTATTTAAAGGTTTGGGGTAGAAATACCAAATGAAATAACAAAAAAAGGAAATAATAATAATAAACAAGAGAACAGAACAAACAAGATATTTACCACAAAAAAAATGGGGTTTTCGTATTAAAAAATATACAATTGATATTTAAAATAAGATCTAACAGAATGACGTATAAAATAGACGTAAGACTTTTATAAATAAAAGAACAACACTACAAACCAATTAAGATTGACTGAGCAAATAAATCCCTCAGTTTTATTTAATTTTTGGGCTATATGACCTGAAAAAACTACATTATCTTTATCTCTGATTTCTTAAATTTTTGTAAATGTTATTTTATTAATTTACTTAAAGAAATTAAATATAATAAATGAAATGAAATTGAAGACTATTACTTGGAAAAACAATGTAGTGGTTAATTTGCTTTAATTTTCTTGTATAATTTACCGCAATTTTTCATTTTCCTATATTGAACCCAATTTAATTGTAACTTAATTTAATTTGTCTGCATAATTGGACCGTCTCAACTGACAGTTCCTATTAGCAAGTGCATATTTTATAGGTTCTTTGGTTCGATCTTCTATGTCTTATCGGATTGCTCCCCGTAGGATAGCTTAACAAAGCTACCCTTAAATACATACGTAGGTAGTTCACCAGCAGTGATCTCTACCCTACCCGCTAAAGGAAACTAATCTGGTTTCAAATCGCTTCCTTCTTTGGGTCGGTGCCATTTTTTACAATGATATTTTCGTGTCGAGAGAAGAGCATAAAATCCGTGTTTTTTCTGTTACGCTATTTTACATTTACATGTGCCGTTAAGTAAATCCAGCTTTTAAAGAGGATCCAAATATTATTCCCCACTGAATATATGTATTAGAAAAAGAATGGCGTCTAATACAAATTATTATTCTGTTTAAAGTTTTGGAGATGCTATATGCCCCAACTTTGTTAAACATACTCCATTTACTTTATATTTTGCAGAAACTCGCTATATATTTAAAATTTTTGAAGAAATATCAAACATTAACAAAAATCCTTATGTTGAGGGAGGTAGACTCTAAAAATGTCGAACGACTGTCAATGCCTACTGGTCGAGTTATATTAACTGATACAGAATAAGGTCACATTTATCAACTGCCATTCACTATTACATTATTTTACAATTTTTAGAAATTTGAAAGTTTTCTTAAAACCGATGTAGAGCTAGTTTGAGTAAAAAACCCAATAACATCATCACGTCAAATATATTAAAAATATGACGCCGGTCATAACCTTTTTATTTAAAGACTAATAATTTGCAAGATATCTCCTTAAACAACAATTATTAAATTTTGTAAGACCGACTTAACGACGTTCTGGTGCCATGGTTCAGGGCGCTTTAATTATCTTGCAAAATAATTGAGACGCGGGATTTAATATTGTAAGTTCATCGCTTCTTGGTTTCCCATTTATTTTCCGGTGCCATTAATCGCTAATTGAAATTTTGATTTAGGATTTAATAAGATTATCTTACGAAATTAGATCATAACTTTGGTAAAAATTCTTTGTTAACTATATAGAAGTTCAAAATATTTGCAGGAAAGAACGCCTTAATCACATGCTAGATATTACTAAGTACTGAATAATTATCGCTATCTTTATAATGTGATTAACCCACAGAAATTACATAGCACAATGGGAATACTTGAAATTCTAGTGTAAAAAAAATTGGTACAAATTTTTTGCCTGAAGGTAAACGAATTTTATCGTGGCAAATTTTAATTAAGCCCAGTACAAATGGGGTTTAAAATTTAAAAAAATACGAAATGGGAATGGTAAAAATCGGTAGTTCTTCTGCGCTAATTAACAAACTTCAAATCCCGTTAAGCAATGGAAAATTTGCCACCATATTGAATTTTACAGCATTAATAAAAAACTTAACTGTAAAACGAAATAATATTTGAAAAATTTTGCAAAATAAAATGTAGTCTTTGAACTGAATTTCTAAGGTATTTGAGGACTGTGTATTGAACCACCTTATCAGCTTTTTGGGTAGATTTAATCTCCTATCACCATTTTAGCAAGGTTTTTGGACCGGGCGTTTAACCGCCACAGCAATCCATGAATTTCACTCTTGTCTTGTGGGTGCGTTGGACGCGTGCGAGAGTTCAGTTGAGATTTTTTGTGATCTCACCAGTGCTTTCGACTGCGTCCGACATGATCTGTTGCTGGAAAGAATTAAAGATCGAGGAGTGAGAACAGTTGCTAGAAAGTGATTTGCGAGTTATCTTGAGAAAAGGCGCCAATATGTGGAGATTGCACATATAGAGGGTGAGTCTTCACGCATCTACAGATCGGATACGCTTGATGTGAGTCTGGGTGTACCACAGGACTCAGTCTTGGACCCTGTGTTATTCTTACTGTTTGTGAATGTGTCTTCCCGATGCTCTGACGGATGGTTTCGTGACAATGTAATCCCACCATACTTCGGCACTAATAACTAGCAAAAACCAAAGGTTTATTGAGCAAAAAGCCAATGCTGGCTTATCGAGGATGGCCACCTGGTTCAATCAAGCTTCATTATTCTTGAATATTGAAAAGACGTGCTGTGTAAACTTCCACTCTAGACAGACTCGTGGAGACATGAATCTGGATCTAATGGTGAATGGTAGGAGGGTTGAGAGAGAAAGTGTCGTGCCATTTCTGGGCATTTATATTGATTTGACCTGCCGTCAGCATTGTGAAACATTGATAAAAAAATTAAACACTTGTTTGTTAAATAGGAAATTTAAGAACTGTTTTGGATGAAAGGTGTTTACTGTTCTTTTACTATGCCCAAGTTAGAAAGTAGGATAAGACACGGAATTTGTTTCTGGGGGGGGGGGGTGCAGCAGCATGGTGCACGGGGTATTTTTGGCACAGAAGCGCGTCATGAGGTCGATAGCAGGTGTCGGCCCGGTGCACTCTTGTATATAGGGGGCTTTTCGGTCGGTATCGGGTGCTAACGGTATATAGGCTCTATGTGTGCAGTTTATTGGAGTTCATTCACTTAAACAAACCATACTAGGGGCCGAAATAAGTCATTCCAACATACAGTCTAATGCATAGGGACAAATCTCCAACGGGGTGCTCGCTTTTACAATTTTCTGCCCGATAATTTAAAATCTATAGAGAGTCAAGGGGTTTTGAGACGAAAAATTAGTAACCTTATTAAAAGTAAATGTTTGTATAATTTACAAGACTTTTTAAAGTATGTTAGTGTTATTTATGTATGTACATGCATACTGTGATATATCTATATAATTTACTGACCTGTATTACGACGAAACCTATCCATGTAATCTTATAGCGAATAAATGAGTATGTAAGTAAGTAAAATTACGAATCTAAACAAATAGCTTAGTGGGAAAGCTTATAGTTTTTAAAATTTTCTTTTCAAATTACCATATTTTTAGAGGTTATGTTAATCATGAAGAGAATATAATTGTAGACAATCTCGCCTCTGTAAAACACCTCCGCGCGCCCAAATATGGCGCGTCTTGTTCTACTATTTTTGACTGTATTAAGCACATTCAGCTTTGCAATAATTTAATTGATTCTGAAACTGGTATCTACGAAGGCCTAGAGGGGCCACGTATTTTTTTTTTTAATTCCTAGTTTAATCTCGGAATTTAATTAAATTCCGACTTTAAACTCGGAATCTTGTTAAATTCCGACTTTAAATGCGGAATTTTATTAAATTCCGACTTTAGTCTCAGAATTTTGTTAAATTCCGACTTTAAACTTGAAATCTAGTAAACTTCTGACTTTAAACTAGGAATTTTGTTAAATTCCGACTTTAAACTCGGAATTTTGTTAAATTTAGAGTTAAAGCCGGAATTTTGTTTATTGTACTCATGCGTGTAGCTAAGGGGAGCATGTGTGGGCACGCTCCCCCTCCCCCAAAAGCAGGTGCCCCCAGAAAAAAATTGATCCAAAATTATATTTTCCCAAAATACGGTTGTCATGGAAACTGGTCAACTTCTGGGGCCTCTTTATTCGGTTTGTTATTGGTTTTTTAGTGTTGCGTGGTAAAATTAGCAAAACGGGACATTTATGGAATCACTGCGGTGTCCGCCCGCCTGCCACAGGCGATTTTCTCTGAAACTATTCAACATAAAAATTTGAAATTCGGCACAGAGATGAAGTGTGGTGCCCCAATTATAGACGTGAAGTATAAAAAGTTAAATTTTGATTCTGGGGGTTAATTTCAGGGGGTAAGGCATCGTGGTGTAGCATTAAAATTTACTTGAAGCGAGTTCAATTTAATTTTGTTGGGTAGTATATTACAGACGCTCGTGTTGCGCTTTTTTGACTAGAATGTATATTTTTGGTTGCCTAATTTTTATAACTTTAAAATTTCAAGAGATTGATAAAATTTAATTAGGTTAACAATAGTGGTAATTATCCTGATTGCAGCCATTCGTGATTATTGACTTTGTTCTATTGAACATCTCGATTCCGAGCATGGTGCGAGATCTAATCAGGTGGCGCTCAAAAACCACACTTTTCTCAAACCTTCTCCACTTAATGAAGCTGGCGGCCACCATAGCTACCGGTCTCTTAATGCTGCAACTTTATCCGTGTGTTTGACTCCTAAATGCAATGTTGCCATATTTCTTGCTGATTTTTCCTTAAAACCATGGTAGTCCAACTTTGCCGCGAATCATCGACCAATCAAATTCGAGGAAAGTTGTTCCGGCTTAGGAGTGTGGAGTTGGTTTTTCTGACGGTCATTCCGGTGCGAACACCAAGTTAGCACGAAGTTGTTAGGCGGTGCTGAAAAAATGGAATTTTAGTTTCCCAACCAGATGGGCGATTTTTGGTGAATCTCTTCTAAGCAGCAGGTTTTCATGATGGCCATGGGTAGTTGGTAACAAGTTTTAAGCAGCCCTGGAATACTACAGATTATCCTGGCACGCTGGAATCCGTTGTATTTTGGTTATGGAACCCTTTTTTATAAGGTGAGTGAATTCTTCTTTGCTAAATTTCTTATTGTGAAGAGTTATAGAGGAGATGTTGCTAACTGTCGAATTTCTTTTGGACATTTTAGGGTCCAAGGTTGGGTCTCCAATTCAAGACGACAGTAACGAACTTCAATAGTATTTTTTATGATTTTGGATTGGTATTTCCCACTCCCATTCCACGGATCTATGATTGATTTGATACCCAGTTGGATCCCGCTCAACTATAGTCTTCAACCATTTCGTTTAGGATGTCTTGAAGGATGTATCACGGACACAATAAGGCCAGAATTTGATTTATTAATAAATATATTTTTTAATAAGACATATATTAGTAGTCATATGGTTTGAAGGACATGATGTGTGAATTCAACCAAAGTTTTAGCCATATGCAAAATTTCTTATTTTTTTGAGTATGGATTTTTTTAAAGAAGAGGGGTTTCAAAGAGAATCTACCCGCTTTTAAGTTAACATAAACTCTGACATAATTTATTTAATATTTTTCATATAATTATCTCAAAGAGAAAAGGTAATTAACGACAAAAATACGTGGACTATGGGGGAATAACTATAAAAACAATCATTATTACCTAGTTATAAAGCGATAGAGGTATAAACAAACAGTGTTTTTAAATTTAACATTTTTGTCTTAACTTCATTCATAACAATTAATATCTGATAAACTTAGTATTTTCTTCCATCTTAAATAATAAAATCAAGTAAGATCTTGAATAAACAAACCAAAAATGTGTCGCACATAAAAATGTACATAATGTAAAATAAACATATCATGTAAATACTAACAGTGCTTATCCAATTTTTCTTTGTCCATCCTTAATTCTGTTTAAACCACGACGCTCACCAGACGAAGAACTGCCGGTGCTGTGAGTGAAAAAAAAAAAACAACAACAAGGGAAAATGAAAAACGTCGCCACAGTGTAGGGTGTCAAATGAAAGTTTATTGTGTTGAAGCACGAATTCAACAATAGATATGATGTATTTTTTATGCATTTTTTAATCATTTTTCGGGAAAAATGTTTAAAAATTGCTGTCTCATCATCAAAAGGATCTCTCAGAAAAATCTGAAACAAATCATGAACATTGAGAATTAGGTGTAGATTGAGCCAAAATTATCAGGATTGAAAAATTATAGCATGATAAACTGTTATATAAACAATTTAATTGTTTATTTCGTTATAACTGCTGAACCATTGGTTGTAGAAAAAAAGTTTTTCAACAAAAAATATTTATCGCGATGTAAGGAACAACTTTTGTCCTTCAGCGTTTTTAAAAATTTTTGATTTGGCTCAGTCGAAACGCTCCCCACTCAGCTCCGCGCATTCGCGATGTGATACGGCGTTTGTGCCGTCGGCGGCATATGGGCGGAGATCGGGCAGCAAATAACACTTCACCAAAAATGTGTCGTTGCAGGGGAATTTTAGGCTAAATTTTGTAAAAAGGGGATTTTTGTAAGCTTCGTCTTTAATTTTCTCCACAGCAGTTCTCTTTTGGAAAAAATGTTATTTGATTTTTGTCCTGCTATTGACAGCAGCTTACTTTCCTTCTAGAAATTTTTTTGAAATTCCTAGGTTTTTGTTTTTCTAAACCAATATTTTTGTATTTTTTGAGCACCCTGTATATTCTACCTAAAATCTGAAGTTGTCAAAATTAATTTTTCTTAATGCACCAACTTTTATCGTCCATAAAAGTTTCTGAGAAATCAATAATTATAAAAAAATTCCATATGTAGCCAATTTTATGGCGGACGCTGTATAAGTATATTTTTATGTCATTCCGTATACTTTTACGCTACAATACAAAAATATTATGAGTAACAAGAACAAATAGAATAGTACTATAACAGAAAAACAACAGCCTTTAGTATTGGATAGAACTTTTACTTGCTTATTTTTTAAATAAAAGACATAACAAATTTTTTAACCAATCAGAATAAAAATTAAATGCCAACAATACACACCAAACTAACAGCAAACTTTAAGTGTAACATCGACTTTTTATAGAGGGATTAAGATAAAATATAATCAATAAAATATAACCTAACAAAATGTCACCTTGCTAATAACAAATATGCCTATATTATTTTTTAAATTTTACTCATCGATATATTAACTTATGCTACGTTTAAAAATGCAAAAAATAATTAAAATTAAATGGGTCTATGATTTCACTATCAGCCCTTTTGAGATTAAGATTATAAAAAACTTTGACAATAATAACAAAAATACCTATAATTTTTCAAATTCCATTACAAAATAAAAAAAACAATAACAAACCGAATAAAGAGAACCAGAAGTGATGGTTGTTGACCAGCTTCCGTGAAAAGCATTTTTTGGGAAAATATAAATTTGAATAAAAAAATTTCTGGAGGGCACTTGGTTTTGGGGAGGGGTGAGGGCGTGCCCACCCCTACTCCCCCTTAGCTACGAGCATGAGTACAATAAAGAAAATTCCGACTTTAAACTCGGAATTTAACAAAATTCCGAGTTTAAAGTTGGAACTTTATTAAATTCCGAGTTGAAAATTTTGAGCATAATTCGGAATTTAATACAATTCTGAGTTTAAAGTCAGAATTTAACAAAATTCCGAGTTTAAATACAATTCCGAGTTTAAAGTCGCAATGTAATTAAATTCAGAGATTAAACTGAGAATTTAGGAAATAAAATTACGTGGCCCCTCTACGCCTCCGTAGGTATCCAAGGCAATACTTGAATTAAAGAAAACATCTTTCATATTTTGTTGTCTACTTCTGGATACAAACGTTAAAATTTAGTCTGGAGATTATATTACCGAATACCACCCGTCCTTCTAATTTTTTGGAATACACTTGAAAAAACCCGCCGCTAAGCAACAGCATTCGTGCTGGTGGCAAAAATCCTCGTCTTCGACTCGGATATCTATTGCCACTAGCCCACATGCTATTACCTACTTAGCAACTCGTTTATTCCAGTTTATTCGAAAAAATAAGAAGGACTAGTGATATTTCTTACGAAAAAAGGTTTGATCATCTTTTTATCAAAATTTTATTCTAAAATTGGAATGAAGACATAACATCTCATTACAAATAACTTTTTTCTACTCATGTCAATAAAAACCTTTTTTGTATGTTCAATAGTAATTGCGGAAGATAGTCCATTGTTTTATACACATTTTCATTGTGCTTCTATCACCATGGTGATTGAACTACAAAGTTCACTTTGTGCGCGAGTATATTTTTACAAAGGTGGCGTTGACCGGTGCCGCGTCAAAATCTTTATAATTTCATTGACATTTTTTGACATCTTAAAAAGAAAAATATTACTAATCCCATTTTATTAACAGTAACATTCGTAGAAAAAGTATAGTGTAAAACTCGCATGGAATGACCATTTCCTACTCGTATGATTTGCAGCACTCGCCTGCGGCATCGTGCTACAAACGTCATACTCGTAGGAAATGCATGTCATTCCATGCTCGTTGTACAATATACTATTTTACATTAATCAATACAAACCCCATTTTCGGCACTTTAAAAAGTTAGTTGTAAGCCAGACATATAATAATACTAAATGACAGCTGTGAACTTTGTTTTGTAAATCTTTAGTATTTAGGTATTTAGGTTAGCCACTGTTATATTTCTCACAAATAATTTAATTAAAAAAATCTAATTTGGTGCGTACTTTTTGGTAATCTCTGTATATCATCTTCCCAACATTTAAATTTCATTTAATTTTAATTATATAATTATATAACAATTGATTTTGCTGTTATTGCATAAAGCAAGGAAATGCAGAAGTTTCAACGTTCTTACTTTTTGATTTTGGGTAAATATTTTTTGATTACCTAAACAAAAATAAACAAAAAGTCTTCTTATAAAAGAAAACTTCCTAAAAGTGTATCCTACGTCATAATAATATGTTGGCTTTTCATTCAACTTAAAAAGTATTTTACGAGATGGAGCCACTTTAAAACCGAAAAGACCAGTAACATCATAAACCCTGAAAATCTCTGGACATTCCATATTTTTGTAATTGATCCTTTCCATTTTCATAGGATTATTTTTATTCTAGACGAAAGTAGTGATAAACACCCAACCCAGCCCAACCTGAGCAAACATTAGTACGAAATGTATTCCATTCCACACAGTCCTTACTTATTTAATCTACTACAGATTTTCGTGCTATCAATAATTACTCGGAAATTTACCACTTATGATGATTCTGAACAATATCATCAACTACTGACTCTGAAGAGCAAAATATGGTCGCAAAAAATGCCTATCTTATGAAGACTTTGGCCAGTCTGCTGCCCTTCCGCGAAAGAGCAAACGCTAGCTGTTGCTCATTGGCAATGTAAGCATCCGACGGGGTTTTCGAGATTTTTACATTCACTTGAATTTTGTTGAAGTTTTTTTCTCGATTAAAAAATTTTGGAATACCGCAAGATTATTATTATTATTGATTAAAGTAATAAAATTATGAAATTAAGTTTTAGTGGAAGAGCCCATTATGTCTGTAATGAAACAAAATTTATGTTAGATTAGCTGATAAACCCTGATTACTTAAAATTTGTGTCCAGTAGTATCCATAGGGATTCAGCATCATAATGCCCTCGGACTCGAATTTACTCGTATGTTTGTTTAAAATCCCAGTTTAAACACAATTGAGGAACAGGATGGTACGTTTTGTATTACGAAGCCTTTTGTTGATGCAATATTTTGTTCCTTTTTTGTGTTTTATTTTCGTAGCATTTACTTATTTATATTTAGTAGGTACAGTATGCTTTGTTAACAAGAGTGTATTATATTCTTCTAACAGTAAAGCTTTTTTCCATTCTATTCTAAATGCCTACATCATAATCAACATATTTTGACCAACCATTTCCGCAAATTGCTTGAAAAATTCTTCTAGTATAAGAAAATAATTGAAATAATCTTTAGCGTACCTATGAAATTTTTATGTCTTCTAAAATGTTTAGTTAAATCCTTCCCTCTCTTCAGCCAATCGAAATATTTAATTGAAATATTTTTTCTTTTGTTGTAAAATGTGTCAGGAGATCCTTTTGCATTTACAATTTTACAAACCAATATGTTACTATTTATTTAATTCTATACTACGAATAAAAATTTTGTAATTCAAAAATTTAAATTATTAACAGCCCGTCTGGTAGCACCCATCAAAATTTTCTGGAATATGTATCGTAAACTCATTTGTAAGACAGTTTCCAGATTAAAACATGATAAAAAAAAGTTGTTGTGAGTCGATTCGAGAAACCTACAGGGTGCTGGCAAATATCCATTAGACCTGAACCATTTTTAGTCTGAGCTAGCATGCTGATACTTACATTTGTCAAATGTGAAGACCATTGACATAATGGAAAACCATTAAATACAATGAAAACAGCGATTATAAATTTTATTTAATGCCAAAAAACACCTATAAGAAACAATTATTTGTAAACGCGAATATCGCTAGAACAAATCAAACATTTGCAGTTTCAACAATAAACAAACAAATTAAAAACCTCATTTGCTATGAATACGTTTAAATTAAAAGTTAAAATTACTTTTTGCGTGATTAAAACTGTTGATTGTCGGTGTAAAAATTGGATTAAAATTAGATTTGTTTGGATAGTGTTTGTAGAATTTAATTTATATTGACACAACGCTATAGATTCACTAACAGATTGCTTTGTCAGTTAAAAAGGTGGAAGCCGGAAAAATAGATTGAAGTAATGACTGAAAAGAATTGATTTAATTTTTAAAACTAATGTCACAGGTAGCTAAAATATACAGAAAATTCAGTTTCAAAACAATGGAAGACATATAAATAATAAAATTTTATTGTTGCTGGTATGACATCGGAAATTGTAATATTAGAGCCTCACATTAGTACCTTAACTCAGAGGGCAAATTAAAGTAATTGGAACGTAATGTTTTATTGTACAACTACTGATTTTATATCTAACCAAAAATTTAATGAATTCTTTTATAAAAGCTTTATTGCCTATAATCTTGACGGTTTTTTAGAAATAAGACTTTGCCTTCAGCGTGAACTATTATAAAGTCAAGCAAGTACTAACCCTGTTAAAGTTTCTCTTAATAAAATGTATCCGCACATGCTCAGCTGTCAAAACCAGGAATAAGATTTGCAGTAACTCTCTATTCTGAAAAAAAAAGAGGATGTAGCATCTTAAGCAGGAATTTGAAATTTACCTTGAAAATGATACACCCTACATGCCAAAAAAAATACAAACTAAGTTTTAAAAATGGATTATTTAGTTTTTATAAGTTGGCATACGAGAAACTGTCGGCAGGCATAATTTTGATGACCGCTAACTTCTTGGAAATTATTGTGGGCGTTTGTTTGGAGATAGGGGCGGATGGGGAAGGGACAACCGACCCGGGAAACCACTAGCACCGGCCCGGCCCGATTTTGAAAAACTGTAACTTTGTAAAAGATGTACGTACCCGCAATAATGATTTTTAAAATCTGATTAAACGAATATAAATATCTGTATTTTTGTTTAAAGCTTTTAATACAAATCCTTTTTAAAAAAATACAACTTAATATATCCAGAATATAAAAATCAAGAAGTCCCTGCCGTCCGCCGCCACAAATAAAAAGCGATGACTGCTTTTACGCATCGCCTACTAGTTCTATCGGCTTGTGATTCGTGTCGGCCACGATCGAGCATTTGAGCATTTCAGTAGAGCAATCATAGCCAGTGATGTTAACACGTAGTGAAATTCCCTATTCGTAACAATTCCAGTTTTGTAGGGGAAATTTTAATTTTTGTTTTAAATTACCAATGAAATTGATTTTAATTGATATGACCGAACATCCCTACTCGTATAAGTAAACACTTCCTGCGCTCATATTCGTGTTGCAGGAGGCAACATTAGTGGCTTTTTATTGGCCACTTGTCTGCTGAGCTAAGGTAGTCAGAGAGAGATACTATGATAAATTTAATGAGGCAAAGAAGAGACACGAGGATCTGACTCTCTTTAGCAAAAACCAGTGGTAAATAATAAGCAACTATTGCCATCAGCTCTAAATTGAGGCTTTATTGGATTTATCGGTGGCTCCACAGATTATCGATAACTCTTTCTTAAATGCGAGTCCTAAATAAAGATGGCATGTCAAAGGTAGGGTCTACTACCTCTTGAATGCTGTGATCCAAAAAATATTGTACGTTAGTGCAGTTTCGAGCAACACAAATGAAGTTACATTAGTAGTAGTAGTTACATTAGTAGACGTTAGTATTAGTAGTTGCTTATTGTTTGCCACTTGTCTTGACTGAGCTGAGATAGTCAGAGCTTTGTGCTCCATTAAATATACCATACTATCTCTCTGACTAACTCCCCAGTAAACACAAGGTGGCTGCTCCAGAAGCGGACAGAAATCGCATTGCCGAAAGCCGCGCCCGGCCCCAAACACGGCAAACCCCACGGATTGTAGCCCTGGCATTTTTTCCGCGGCGGCCCATGGAATGTTAATGCCGCTTATGGGCATTACAGTACAGGGCGCAGTACCGTTGGAGACCCGCTGTCTGTCCACTGGTGGATTAGCCAAGTACAGTGGCTGGCCAGCACACGGTTAGGTGCACTACCTAATGCGTGGTTTTAATACGAATTTAAGATGGTCCGCATTGGGCACTTTAGAAAGAGTTTATAAGATAGTGTTGAAAAACTGGGGAAAAAATAGATAGGAAAAAATACAGAGTGATTCAAATGTACCGATGTCGAGGGCAAAAGAAATAAAAATATCGAAATTTAATCGGCGATTGCTGCCTTCCGATAGAGAATGAAGAAACTAAAAAATATGGATAACACATACTTTGACGAGTTCTTTCCGATGACGTATATGGGATTTTAATTTGAACCATTTTGACCCCACAAAAAATTAAAAACCGTGAAATGTTTGGGTCAAAAATCTAAATTTCCAGTTTTTTCCAAATATTTCCATTTTCCAGTGATTTTAGGTTGAGGCAAGTGTATTGCAAGAAAGTATTTGAGATTTAAAGTTTCACTTATGAATCCGTTTTTCGATCTGACGTTTTGTTTTCAAGTTATTAGGTACCACATAGGGGTCTGGAAATGGCATTTTTCGACCTAACAAAATTCAAAAGAATTACTTGCCATTTTCTGATCCTCACCAGTTTCAGTGGAGTTCTGACGCTTCGGGTCCCCTACAACCTTCGAAAATTTACATCGATTTAATTCACATTTGCGACCTGTACCCGATTTCAATGGAAATCGCGGAAACTTCGACTTTGACGTTTAATAGCTCCGAAACGAAACATCCTGTATACCTGAATTTTTTACCGAAGCTAGTTGAACTATTTCCTCTATCAACCCAAAAAAATCGATTTCTCTCCCCCTGACTGTTTGCGAGAAAATCAAACCTGTTCGACTTTCGGTTAAGCTTGACGTTAACATGTAGATTTTTGCTAATCTCCTGACGTCACTTTTCACTAAGGACAAATGACTGCTTTTTAAATTGTAATAAATTATACCGAAAAGTAAACATTTTTGTAGCTAAATTATCCTAGTAATTTTCTCCAAATTTTTTTTTGGGCTTGTAATGACTTCCTTAAACGATTTATGCAATAAAAAAATATGTGCATATTCCTTATTGCAGAAGCCATAGCTAGGCAGCGCTAAAGAATTCTTTTATTTTCGTGATACTTGTCTGGATATAAAAACAGAAGCGCCTGCCTTCAGGTTCGACCCGATGTTGCCAAATATGATATTTGCCCATGCTTGAGATTTTGAGTAGTACATATGAGATTACCAATAATAAATAAAAAAATTTTAACCTGAACAAGTGCTAAACTCGTTGCCGATACACCGTTTAGAGCCGATCTAATTTTTTAAAAGGCAAATATTTAAAAAAGGTTACCCGGGCCTGACATTGAACCCATTAAAAAAAACTTTGTCTAATATATCACTCTTGTGTTGGTATTCTCAGTAACCCTAAATACTAGTGATTTTTGATTTTTTAAATTTAGTTAGCACAATAAAAAAATCAATTTCATCAAGAGAAACTTTTTTGTTAGTTTTAAATGTATTGTTTGTTTCTCGCAATATTATTTGTTTTGTGTAAGCTATAACAATCTTTAGAACGCTTGATGTCCTAACCAAATTGAGGTCAAACAGTTTTAAAAAACGCGTTTCCCAAGGTGGACCCTCGAGTGAACCCATAAGAAAAACAAAACAGGCAATTTTGTTTACTAATTTAAAATATTACGGGAATAAGATGCTTATAAATTATTACATAAATTACCCAGAAAATACGTTTGTTAAGAATTAATTCGATTAGTAACAGAACATTAACACTTGAAGCAAATTCTCGCATTTAAACCAATTTCTAGAGGGGCAAATGCCCCTCCCCTGCCCTCACTTATTGGCGCCCCTGACAGAACTGCTACTGCAACTAAACACAAGAACACATGCTACTGTACCATTACATGTTAACTTCTCAGCTTATCTAAAAGTACACAAATTAGGAAATAATTCACATATGAAACTCTTTTAGTTGAACTGACCTAATTTTAACTTAAAAATAAACCTTAAATAGTTGATGCTTATGCTGAACTGTATAACCTGATACATGGCTTGCTATGTGTGTTATCGACCAAAAGTCCTCGTCACAAGCTGTAGAAATACAACTTTAGTTAGAAAAAAACATTACCTGCACCAGTTAAATACTCACGTTTGGCATACATGTCATATATTTCATGACGAATCTCATATGCAGGAGAATATGCTGACCTCAGTAGCTGGCTTAGCTCTCTTTCTTTTACGAGGCCTAGTAGTCTCCTTACAGGGCCCATCCTTGTATTTGGTGATGGTAAATTCAGTAATACCTGTTGCAACAGAAGTTATCTAAAATATGATACATGTGAACATGCACATATTACTATTTTACATACGAGTACACACGGTACAACACGATAAACCAGAAATATCTTTCGCTCAAACTAATATCCCTATTCAAACAAACAATTATACCTGATTAAATGCTTCAACACCACTGTTGCAATAATAGCCCCTAAAAAAGAACTACACAAATTAGAAAAATTATTTACCAAAACCTTAAAACAAAAATTTATTCTAACCTTATCTTTATCCTAAAAAATATTTTTGGTCATTATGGAAAAACTGACCATTGACAAAGTAGAGTCGTTAATGCCATATTATGGGGTTTTTTCGTCAAAAAAGTTAAAACTAGGCTTATTTTTTAGTAAAAGTATTGGTTATGTTTAATACCCCAGTCTTTTTTGCTCCATCACAACTCTGAGATCCACCTTGAGTCTCTTCTGGACTGGAGACAATAATTATTGTGATCCATATTCTAAAAAGTATTTATTCTTTATGAAATTTTAATAATTTTTAAACAAACTGACAACTTACCCAAAACAGGATGAATTATGTATAGAAATTAGTCCACACACAAAACAATAACAATATCAAGTCCAATAATACAGAAAATCAAATATATCACTCAAAAACAGGAGAAAAACGACTGAAAAATACCAAAAATTTGGGAAATCACAGAAAAAAAAAGGTTCAGAATGTCCAACAGTCCAACCATGGGCGGCAAACGTCAATTAGCTAATGCTGGTAATTTTATTTTTTCAAGATGACGGATCATTCCGTTGCCACTACTAAAGTGTTATATTAGACAGAATATACCTATCGGTAAACGTGTTACTAGTGCATCATATAATACTTATATTTTTGGCAACATCGGATTGGGAACCTGAAGGTAGGAGCTAATCTAAAAACCACTAAAATAAAGGTTGCAACAATATCTTGATTGCATGATAACCAACTAATTTAATAACTTAAATTTTGGTGCAAATATTGCATTCCTTCCACGGGCCCATCCTCGGATGCGTTTCGCTATACTACATCTAATTGGCGAACGAAATGTGACAATGAAATACAATAAATTGCATCTTTGGGGTAATTTTCCACCATTCACAAAGCATACTTGGCAGTGGCGTAGCCAGGAATACGCTCGGGGGGGGGGCAGCAAAAAGACAAATACTCTTATTTCCTTTTTCTCTTTAGAATACAAAGGTTTTATAAACTTTAGGCTTGGGGGGGGGGGGGGGGGGGGGTTAACATCCAAAACCACCTCTGAATACGCCACTGATACTTGCTGCTATCTATCTTAGGCTCCCGAAGGCCACAGAAATCTAGGAGAATTCATGACAACAGAGATGCAATTTATTGTTGTATCTCATTATTCTCATTGTTAAGAGAATGATATGATAAGTATATTTTAATGTACTTTTTAAGGTGTCTATTTTATTGCCTATTTAAATTATAAACAACTATTACTAGTCACAATATTTTAATGAATTTTAGTTTGCCGATATTTGCATTTTCCAAGTTTTAAAATGTAAAATCAACCAACGTCTTATGTTATGTATCAAAAAATGACGAAAGCTATCCCTTGCAAATTTCCTTTTGTGTCCGATAAAAAAGGAGCATTCGCAAATAAAGTGGATAAAATACTTATTGGCACTGGGTATAGATAAATAAGGGGAGTGAATGGTCAACTCGACACTAGATAAAAATCTTGTATTTCCTACACTTGACCAAAAGACGGCGTATGGTCGTCTCATAGCCCCGAATGTTTATCTAAACAGCTAGAGTCAAAATATATTCGAAAATATGTTTTGTGATAGTGACAAGGATATAATATATTAAGATCTACACCCCAAAATAAATTTCAACAAAATTTATTGGGCATGTATGAAGTAAGTAATATGTATACAATACGAGATTTGAATATCACAAGCTGAGCAATAATATAGAAAAATAAGAATTTATACAGAAATTGCAAAATAATAACCTATAAATATGACCAGGCAACATTCGAAAAAGGAGGATCCCATAGCTGGATAATTAGTGTTGAAGATACTAATTTACATCTTCTTGATTCTTTATAGAACAGGTTATTTTATTACATGCCAGTTGAGGGCAATTGTTAATAAATCAATGCCAAGTTTAGAAAATAAAAAGTCAGATAAAGTTTAGTCTTCTTTGATATAATGAATTATAGTTTAAAATACTAAAAAAACACGCTTTTATGAGTAGCGCACTAAAAAGTTCAAAATAAATATTTTCCTTTTGTAGTTAACAGAAGTTAGTAGACTAACAGAGTTAACAGAATATTTTCTGACGAATCGACTTACTCCACAAATGGTACGGTCGCTTCACAACATATGGGATACTGCAGGGAAGTAAATCAAATTTTATGACCACATCAGACGGTAGTTTGAAAAATGTGTGGAAAACGTGGGAGGAGTGTTTGAATAAATAGTGTTTTTGTTCATTTTAAACATTTTAAAAAGTATGTTAAAATGAATCAATCATGTACTTACAAATTAAGAAATAACGATAGTTTACTCTTCACATAATTTATTATTTTTGTATTTTTTAAGCACCCTGTATAAAAAAGTCAAAAACTTTCTTCGCAGACCGTATATTTTTAAGAGGCAGAAGCTTACCAAAATGATTATTTTTCGAAGAATAAAATTTTTGCTCCATTTGTCCACTTGTGACCTCTATCCGTGGACATACTATATATATATATATATATATATATATATATATATATATATATATATATATATATATATATATATATATATATATTTGAACGTAGACTTTCACGGATGGAGAAATGTGAAGAAATATTGATCCGGGAGTACATCCGTTCGTTTGTTAAATTCCTATTGGAATCTGGCAGACGTTTCGCCAAGGTCTCACTTGGCATTATCAATGCTTACTCGTTGCTGTCAAGTCGTAAACTGATCAGTTTACGACTTGACAGCAACGAGTAAGCATTGATAATGCCAAGTGAGACCTTGGCGAAACGTCTGCCAGATTCCAATAGGAATTTAACAAACGAACGGATGTACTCCCGGATCAATATTTCTTCATATATATATATATATATATATATATATATATATATATATATATATAGTTAAGTATGTTTGGAATTATCTGGAGAACTACTGTTTCGTCTTCCTCGGTGTCTAAGTTATATATATATATATATATATATATATATATATATATATATATATATATATATATATATATATATATATATATATATATATATATATATATCTATATATATATATATATATATATATATATATATATATATATATATATATATATATATATATATATATATAAACAAATGCTAGAAACTAGCGCGGATCGATACATAAAAAAAAAAAGAGAGGAGAATTATTGTGGGCATGTCCGCTAGCAATGAACAGTAAAATGAAAAGTTAGAATGGTAACCCGTACGACACGTGTTTCTGCTCATTGGCTTCATCAGGCCCACGTATGTGACTGTGCCTCTCAACATAAGTCGAGATGCACAACGTCACATACGCAGTTACGGGTGTAACCTTAAGAAAAGGGGAAAAAAAATATATTTAACGAGGACCACAAACAGGAGCCAGTGCACCAATTTGTGGCTTCAGCCAAAAGACCCCTTTTTTGGGGGCAACAATTAGCGTCGCCGACGGAGGCAACTATAGCCAACTGTCGTGGTATCCTATAAGCCCAAGAGAAGAAAAACAAATGCTAGAAACTAGCGCGGATCGATACATAAAAAAAAGAGAGGAGAATTATTGTGGGCATGTCCGCTAGCAATGAACAGTAAAATGAAAAGTTAGAATGGTAACCCGTACGACACGTGTTTCTGCTCATTGGCTTCATCAGGCCCACGTGGGCCTGATGAACCCAATGAGCAGAAACACGTGTCGTACGGGTTACCATTCTAACTTTTCATTTTACTGTTCATTGCTAGCGGACATGCCCACAATAATTCTCCTCTCTTTTTTTTATGTATCGATCCGCGCTAGTTTCTAGCATTTGTTTTTCTTCTCTTGGGCTTATAGGATACCACGACAGTTGGCTATAGTTGCCTCCGTCGGCGACGCTAATTGTTGCCCCCAAAAAAGGGGTCTTTTGGCTGAAGCCACAAATTGGTGCACTGGCTCCTGTTTGTGGTCCTCGTTAAATATATTTTTTTTCCCCTTTTCTTAAGGTTACACCCGTAACTGCGTATGTGACGTTGTGCATCTCGACTTATGTTGAGAGGCACAGTCACATACGTGGGCCTGATGAAGCCAATGAGCAGAAACACGTGTCGTACGGGTTACCATTCTAACTTTTCATTTTACTGTTCATTGCTAGCGGACATGCCCACAATAATTCTCCTCTCTTTTTTATATATATATATATATATATATATATATATATATATATATATATATATATATATATATATATATATATATATATATATATATATCAAATAAACATATTTCTAGATGTTGCATTTTTTATATTTGTATGATAAATATTCTATTAATAATTAATGCTGTTCTTCCCCGTCTATATATACATTCAATATTTACTTAGTATATAAATCACCCACCCTTCTGTAAACTAAACATAGTTTTTATCAGCTTCACGCTTCTTGTCCGCTCAATGAAGTGTCCTTTTTCACCCTCTGCACACTATGGCCTCGTATTGTCACTCCTCCTCAATAATCAGCCGTTTATACAAATGTATATATAGCGCTCCCCTCTGTATCTATTTTAAAGGGGCGCAGCGCCTACTTGACAAAATTGATTTTTATGTGTGGGTACTTTCAATTAGACCGTGTATAAAAATACACAAAGAAACGGGAGGCCCCCTTATTTGTGAAATGATTACCGGGGACATTTATACGGATTTGCATTTATCTGATAACCACACGGATGGTTTATTTATAGTTCTTGGAGGGTTAATTTAAAGGCACAATTGCTAACTCTTTTGTGTGTTCATGGAAAACAACTATTTTTTTGTGAAATTAATCTTTACTATTTTCCTAGATACGATTTGATTGCCCGATATTTTGATTAATGTATCGAGCAGAAATAAATATATCAGTATGTATGCCGGGTTACATGGGACACCATATCGCCCCCTTAGTGCAATAATTAGAGAACTCAAATTTTATGAATTTTGAGTTATGTAGTTAGATATAGTCTATTTTGTATACTCTTTTTATTGCTACAACTTTCATGAATAATTAAACTCTAAACACAGAGTGGCAACAAGCATATAACTCCCACGACAAACAAAATGTACATTATTTACCTAGATATCTTGAGATACCTAGTTGTTGTACTGACATTATTAAGTTACCCGCCTGCACCTTCTTGGTCTGTATCGTAGGTCTGTATGAGATATCTAGTTGTGTGTTTGAAATAAAATGGTGATTATAAGTATTTCTTACCGGATTTTTAAATATTGTTAAATTGTGAAAATGACGACAAGAGCACAGAAAATCGTGAAAATAGTACTTAGGCAAGCGAAACAATTGCAGGAATGTGAAAATGTATTTAAATCCTCTTAGAAAAATGAAAAAATCTCCAATTCCAAGGAGACCAACGTAAAAGACCTCAACAAAAAAAGAAATTTCCGAAAGTGACATAAGTGATATTGAATTTTAAGCTGCAAAATTTTGACTTTTGGGGTTCAATTAAACTAAAATGTATCTTTATTTTTAAATAAAGTTGACATTTAAAAGATAATTTGCGTTTGATTGCTCACGTTTACAAGTAGATAAATTTTTTGGCATGATTTTCTGCTACATGGATATCTCAAATTTTTGTTAAAATACTGCAAAAGCATAAAACCTAATTTTCAGATTAACAAATCATAGTTTTGTATGTACCACGTCTGTGTAGGTAATAATATAATTATTTTTGATTACTGATAGCACAGTTTAAAGAATATATATTCTGTAAACTTTGCTGATAGGATGTAATTGTTTGCCCTTAGGATCTTTAAATTACACTTTCTCAAAACTATTAATTTTAAATTATCTAGCTGTTGCACTAAGGGGGCGATATTATAGATGATTAAATTTGGGAGAGTTGTGTGATGCTTAAAGATCTGTTCTTCACACTGATCAAACATTTTCTTCCACTGTAAGTTTGGTTAAAATCTGTTATTTTAAATGATTTTCATTATTCTTTGGATTATTCGGATTTTTCTTTGTTATAATAACGAGAGTTGTTTAAAGAATTTTGAAAAACCTACTTGCTTCTTCGGCCACCTATTAAGTTTAAATAATAAGCACAACGTTGTATACTCTTCAATAGCGCAACAACTAATAATAAAATGTCGCCAAGTCAAGTGCCTTGAATATCATATTTGTCTACTTTTTGTATACCGATACCAGGCCCTATTTGAACTCGCAGTGGGCCACAAAAGAAAAACTGTATATAATTAATTTTTGTTGGCTACCCCCCACCCTCGGATTGAAATCTACTAATTACATATAACTCCCCCCCCCCCACCATCGTCATCCATTTGAGTGACAAGAAATAACATTAATAACGTGCACTGAAAAACAGCCTTAGAATAAGCCTTGACCAGAGTCAGGACCGGACTTACCTATTACTGCGCGTTGGATATTCTTTAATATGAGTACTTATGTTACAACAAAATAAATATTAAGGCTATCAAAGTTCAAATAAATTGAGTTCAATAAAGTGTTCAAGAATAATTTTATGAAGCAGTGGACAAAACTAATGGCGCAACATGGAAAACATAAACCTCAGAAGATCCATGTAAAACCATCTGTGCGCTAATTATACCGCTCAAGGAGATGTTTAGAAAAATTTGGATTGATAGTCCTCGTCAACTATGTCATATTGTTACCATTTATAAAAAAACCTCTATAAAATAACTCTCTTATCCGAGCAAAAAATCGCCAACCGAAATAAGAAATTTAGTCCGGGCGCATATATTAAATTAATTGTATTTTTCGACTATTGTATTTTTCTAGTTTTTCTTGCAAGTTCAAGAGCCCTGAAAAAATGTGTAAGCTAATTTAAGTATACTATTTACAAAAAATGAAAACATAATTTTGTAGAAAAAGACGAATTTATTTTATTATTTATTTTGACGGTTCAGAAAACCTGTTCGCCTGGACTAAATACTGGCGATATCTCAGTCCGCATATCCAAACTAAAAAATCAGTTTTTATACGAATATGACTTATAGTTGACGGGGTCTGTACTATACCACACAGACAAAAAAATGTCCGACACCAAGGTTCTCTTTTTCTCGGGTACATTGATTTGGCGTATCTCTTTACTTCGCTTAAGTAACGATACTTCTTCTAAACGCTACTAATTTTGTGCTGAATTTTCTTTTCTTTAAATTATCGATTTGGTTCAAGAATATAATCTTGAACCAAGATATTAGTTCCTAAACCAAGAAATTTTACAAAGCTTACTACAATAGTTTTTAATGGTGAGCCAAGTAACCTATAAACAGAGAAGAATAAGATAGAGAGAATAATATCTCGTCTTCCCGCCAGCTCGACCACGCTATGGCCTTCAAACGGCAACACCCCGAGATTAGCCAATACGATTCTCACAATACACCCCGACTTAGCCAGTGCGGCAGCAACACGGCAAGCAGAGAGAGTTTTCTGCGGCGCGTCTCAATACTCACTCGCACTGTGCTTTATAATAACCCAAAATCTGCAGTGCACGCCCATGTCAGCTTATTTTGACGTCGGTTTGGAGCTCATAGAAAGCAAATCGTATTTATGAATGAACTCCGTACGAGATATTCTTCTCTCTATCTTATTCTTCTCTGCTATAAATATGTAGATACTGAGAAAAATATTTTTTAAACAGCAAATTTTAAAGTCTATTTTAAACCTAAAACCTAAACCTAAACTTAAAACTGAGTTACCATAAAAAGTAATGTTTATAATTAATTACTTGAGGTACTTTTCTACCTACTTCTCAAAGCTTACATATTTCTAAACAGTATTTGTGATAACTGATAATTTTAAGATAGGTAGGTACTTGCATTTCTAAAACAATTGAAAAATGACATGGCAAACAGACCTTGGCAAATAGACATAATGACCTCAAATTCAAAAATTAAGGGAACTTTGCACTAATTGAACAATATCTACAATTGAAGTAGCAACACAGCCTTACACCATCTTATTATTGTTATAAGTATTGAAAAAATATTGAGTATCATCAACATCATGCTGGGACCTTGAGTATAATGTTTTATTCTTAACTATAGAATTCTTTTTTCCGTGTGCAGCTGATTGGTGCTATTTATCTGTCTTTAGTGAAAATACGGTAAAACTGGTGAATCTGAGATAAACAGTCGCAATTCGAGGTATGACCGCCTAAGCTTTATTCAATAAAATGTACTTTTACTGATATTATAAAATAAATGCAGTATTGTAATATGTGTTAAAGAAGCAAATTTAAGGACGAAACCGACAGGCTAAATGCTATGCAAACAAAATTTTGTATTATTTTTAGTCATATCTCATATCGTAAGTTAGTAATGTGTACTAAGGGAGCTTTTTGGTTACAATTTACTGCATGGGTTCTATTTTGATGTACGAATGATACTCTTTTTTTTATACAGATTTTATTTAGATATTTATGTTGATGTTTATTTTAATTAGATATTTTTTTGTACAAAATGTAGTTTTATTATACCAAAGATCGCAATAGAAAATTTTCATTGTCCTCAGTGTAGCTATATTTCCTGCAATGATACGATTATTTTTTCTAAATAAACACGCTGTTTGCTTTCGGTAATATAATGGAAACTCCTCACCATCGTTCGACGAGAGATTCCGCAATGAATACATCCTTTATGCCAATTCAGTGATTCCCTTCACATAAAATTGGATTATTTTTACACATGTCGATTTTGACTGTATAGTTTCAATAAGAAATAAACGATATACTTCAGTACCCACGGTTTTTGTTGATACATTCACATAAAGCAATTTGTTCTTATTATTTGTACAAATAAAAAGCCCTTCTTTGTTATCTAAAATGAATTTTGAGTGGTTTTCGCTAAATTCGACAGCTGAATGTATATAGCGTACCGTCTGCTTAAAGCGGAAGTTAAGTAATATTTTGTACCCTTTTTAAATATGGGGGCGTCAAAAGACACACATTTTCGAAGTAGGAATTTAAAGCTAATTACAAGCTATAAAATTATTGCAGCAACATCATTTCTACCAAAAACGGGTTTTTAAATCTATATCGATTCTGTTACTGTTTAACGAAAATTTGATACAATTAAGGCGGCATTCTCCATGTGGCGTCCACGTTGGCCAACCCAATTTCATTTTGACATGGTTTTTCGGCTTTACAATTTTTAACAATTACATTATAAGTATATTAAGTGTAGATTCATATCCTGCAAGCAACTTTCAGTCAATTATTGAAACTTTCAACGTGCATAAAGGTTTCATTCACAAGATTAATTTGTTAAAAGATCTATGGTGACATTTTTTCTGTCACTAGGACCTCAATATTCTCTATATTATTTTCTCAAAATACATCATAAAATATCTTGAAAATTTATTAATACGCTAAAAAATACCAATAGAATATAAATCTACGTGTAATATTTTCACAATATTCATACAAAAGAAATATAAAGCGAAAAATTGTACTAAAATAAAATTATAGTTGGCCAACATGGACGCCACGTGGAAAATGACACCTTAAAGAGTAAGATAGATAAGTCGAGTAAAAGGCAAAAAGTTAGTTTTGAACTATTGAAGAAATCTCTTTGTAAGAAACATTACAGGAGCTGTTTATATCCAGTTTTTCTTCTATAGCTCAGTAGCCACAAAATTAGAGATCAATCTTAATTGATTTCTTACAAAAAAAATTATAAAATAGCTGAAAACTAAAATGCCATTATTTAGAAAACGGCTATGGGTCAAAGTAAAAAAGGACAGCAATTTCTTTAATAATTGTGAAGCAATTATTTGCATTGTCGTTCGACATTATCTGCTTTGCACCAAAAAATTAGGTACGCTGCACTGAATAACTTCCTGGTTTCTGGTGCATTTGAATTCTAGTTTTGACACTTAGTCGCTTTTAGAGGGATGCAGTAGGGCGTCATCTACTAGTGTTTTAAATTTGTGCTTATTATTGTGACCACTTGGACCGTTATTACGCGAAAAACAATAAACAAAAATGGACACCTAGTCAACTTATCTATTCCACTCTGCAGCTAGAAAAGGATAACATCTATATTAATAGAAAAATAAGAGCTAAAAATAACTGTCTTGATTTCTTACAGCAACATAATAATATATAAATTTGTTAAAAAGGAGATTCAAAACTGGGCAAATAATATAGTTTTGAATGTTGTCACAGAATTACTAGTAATGCAAAGCAACTTACATAAACAGCTAATGGGAATAAAAAGAATATGTCTATTTTACCTAACCTAAAATTTTCATCTCCGTTTACTATTGTCTTTAGATAGCTTTGGTTTTATCGGGACAGCTATTTTTGTTGACATAATGTGGTGTAAAGTAAAGATGCGGTAGTCCGTCATATTATTCATGTTAATTAATTTTTAATTAGTAACAACATAAGCTGTCACTGCTCGAATGCCCCCGCAACCCTGGCGATGGGGGGGTCCACCCAAGTAACATTTTAACGTTGGGTCAACGTCGGTGCCGTCGACTTAACGTTTGCACACAACGTTGGCACGACGTCCTAGCGACCTTTGTTTAACCCAGTTTGGGGAATAGAATCCAGATTGTTACAACGTTGCCCCGCGTCTTGACGTTTATTTAGGATATTTTTGGTAATTTTTAACGTTAATTTAGTTAAGTTTTTGAGTTAAGATTTATCCATCATTTAGGTTATACGTTTCTAACGTCAACTGTTTAACTTTAGGTTTATCTAATTGAACTATACATCGGAATTAGTGCAGCAACTGAGTCTTTGAATTTTAACGAGTAAAAAATGTTCTTTATTTTATATAGGTATTAGTCTGCACTTAGTTTCTTCTTAAATCAAGTAAATTACCAAAATGTACCTGTTAAAAATGACAACTACGGTCACTCTACTGTTAAATATAATACTTCCAAAATGTAGGGATCGCCTTCAAAATAATGATTTTTTAACAAAGTTTTAAATAAAAATGGAAAAATGTTAAAAGTAAAAATTATAGCTTTTGTTTAAATTGTGAATTCAAAGTAAATCTACATGTATAACTGTCGTTTTAAATAAGGTGTATATCGTTAAAAATACTTTTTAAACCATGAAAGTTTAATAAATTTCATAGTCAAACATGGCGATATTTTGATGTCGTCCTTTAAGAATTAAAATGGCTAGGTCCGCAATTCAAACTAAAATTTAACAACAACACGCAATAAGTTGGAAAATCTACACTTTGCGATAACTTCGTGGTGTAGGGCTAAATCTTAGGTAAAGGAAGCATCATAACTTCGATTTAAACATTAATCGTCTTTATACTCTAAGCTCATTCTGTAGAAACTTTCTATAAGATCGACATAAGCAACCCTACAATCGTTATTGTTTACTTAGCCATCACTTATGCAAAACGTATAATGAAATGTGTCTCAATTAACCTATTTACAATGTACACACAAGTATTACAACTAAGCACTAAACTGTATACAGTAATTACAGTATGTATCTTTATTTACACTTTCTAATAACTATGCTATATCTATATTATCTTTATATTACACCTTCTACGAAAATTAAAAAAAAGATAAAAAAATGTTAAATCTACCTATCACAATACAATTTTGTCCGATTTTTACGAACGTTGAAGTTTTATGAACTAGTTTATTTCCTATTTTAATTGATAGATTTGGCGCCTTATCCTCAACAACTAGGCAAGGGCCGTTATAAACAGCATATCTTTTACCGCCTGAGTCGTTTTTTAATAATAAAAAAAATGTCACCTGCTTTGTAACTAATTAATTTTGTTTTCTTATCAAAATATACTTCTCTTTTTTCTTTCGACTTAGCTAACTTATCTCTAGCATTATGTTAACCCGAGATATCAGTTTCGCCTTTAATGAATCTTAGCTCTTAGCTAATGCTTGCTATGAATTATAGCCTCTTGTGTTCAGCAAATAAAACACTTGTGTCTCAAAACACCTAAACTCTATTAACAAAAATAAAATAGAAATTGACTTTACAAAGGTAAACTTAAAACTAATGTACAATAAAATAATTAATTTGGATTAAATTAAAACAGGAGAAGAGATATTAACAGGCGTTTACTTAAATTAATACGACAGAAGAAAAGCCAATTGGATAATATTATATGTCAAAAGAAAAGTGAAGCTTTAAAGAAAAATCTAGGCTTTTTGATAATTCCCACGAATTATAGAGATTGATAATCCCCCCACTCGGGTTGGTCAGACCCAAAACAAATTAAGAAATTGTCTTACCCAAAAATATTCACTACACTTTAAAAAAGAGTATATGAAATTTGGAAGAAAATAACTAAGAGCACAATTTGTATAAGAGAAACTGATCAACAGTTAGAACACTAAAAGAGATATAGTTAGAACGGACGTTGACTAGGAACTGTCTTTGAATATTCCCATTCTCTGAGAGGTATGCTACTGGTACCATCTATTTCTTAATTCCTCCCCATAGAAACTACCCTTTTTACCCTATGACCAATGACAGCTCCCGTTATCCCTCTGAGAGTACGTTCTTTAATTTTCTGACCAATTAAAAGAAGCGACCCCAGAGATCTCTCTATTTCGTTGGTTTGCATGTCCACACAAACTAAATGTTAAGTTTCAGCTAATTTGGCAAAAGATGTTACGATGAGTTTCCAATTTTAATGACATTAGTGAAATTACTTAATTATAATATTTTTGCACTCTCTCTCCGATAATAATGTATATAAAGGTATGAAATATCTATATTACTATCCTAACTAAACTTTCAAAGTGATGAAAAAACCTAATCACCGATATTTAAACTACTTATCTGATTTCTTTATAATAATATATGCATTTTGATATGTGTGAAATAGGAAAAAATCACTTTGATCACATAGGTTATGAGAGTATATATAGCAATTTTCATGGTATAATCGACATTTTCCTCATTTTTATACCATTAGAGAAACGGGTCGATAATTACATATGTAAATGTGTCGGCATAAAACGACGCTGGAAGTTTTGCCACATCTTTCGGCATTTTAGGATCTAGCAATATAATCCCAAAATGTATGTTTATTTCCCCTAGTCGTAAAGCGGTTACTGACAAAAAAAATGTTTTTAAATTCTTAAAAGGTTTTAATTTCGCCTTTACGTGAGTTTTGTAAACAAATATTTATATCTGATATTCGGCCATTTTATTACCTTTTTCTGGTATTTTAGATCTCTCCTATCCCCAGATGTTGAACCACATGTTCGCTTTCTGTGAGAAACTGAATATCGAAAATAATGGCTTTTAGAATAATCTTTGTTCAGAATTTTAGACTATTGCAGTAAAAAATAACTATCGAATAAATTGTAATCGTCCATTTTATTACAATAGTCATTGAAATTATATACTGGATCACTTTATTGACAACGTTGGATGGTAGGGTACAAGTTTTTCCGAATACTAACTCATTGGGAGTGTACCGTGTTTCAGTGTTTCACTATTGTTGTAAGAAAAACACCAAAACTGTAACCAAGACCTCCAAGTTTCTGGAATTTTCGTTGTTTGAATCCTTAAATATGCATTTAAATGTTTATGAGAATTTTCAAGAAAACCTAAAGTTTCATGAATCGCTGTAGAAAATGACTGATTTATGTTTAAAATTTTGCACGTGTCTTTTAACGTGGAAAATATATTTTCTGAACCTCTGTCTGAAATTATACATTTTGGAATGTCATATCGCAAAATATAATTATTGACAAAGCTTCTTGCTAAAGTTGTTGATTCTTTGTTCGGCAAAGGATAACATTCAATGAACTTAGAAAGCTGACATTGTAGAGTTAAAATGAATCGATTACCTTCACTATCTTCATCTAGAGGCCCGACTAAATCTAAATAAATATTTTCGAACGCTGAAGCTGCCGTCGTTGTGATAGCCATCGGTTGCGTGTTAGGCCTAGAATGTTTACAACGCTCACAGTCATTACAACGCTTGACAACAGCTTCAACATCCGCGTGTAAGTTTGACCAAAAATAATATTTTTTGATATTGTTGCACATTCGATTTATTCCCGCATGTCCTCCAGTGGGCAATATATGAAAATCATTAAGAATTATCTTTTGAGTGTAGATTTGTTATTTTTTCGACGTCTCTTATAACTGATATTTTAAAATTCTTATTCGTTAGGTCTTTATAGTTATTCTTAATAATATTTATTACACGCGCGTTTTCTTCATTTTTAAGAATAACTAATTCAGGAATATCATAGTCCATAATGAATTCAGGTCTCTCAACGATGTACCTAGTACGAACGCCACGCCGATCGAAGCTCCTGTTTAACGTAAATTATGTTTTTTCTTTTATGGTAAATAAAATGACCTAACTGAAAATCATATTTTTTTTTCTCTTAATAATTGAATAAATTTTATTTTTGAGAGTGAACTACGTTCATAAGAGTTTTTTGGACGTTTCAATAATTTTACAACGCCAGGGTGATCAAGCCTGTCGCTAAATGAATTAGTGGAACTGACCATATTCTCTGTTTGCTCCCTATTTGTCTTACTTTATTGTCTAGTTATAGCAAACATGGTTTGAGAAATTGTATTAGACATCTCTTTTAGTTCATCCAAAGACACTGGTATTCGGGATAAAGCATCAGCAGTTACATTATTCTTACCTTTTATACACCTTATGTCGAAATCATTTTCTTCCATCAATAGTCTAAACTTTTCTAATCCGCTTGACGCATTGCTCATAATAAATACATAAATTAGGGGACGATGGTCTGTATAAATTATAAATATTCTGCCATATAAGTAGCAAGAAAAATGTTTTATACCAAAAACTATAGCTTAAAGTTCTTTGCAATTGTAGAATATCGGTTTTCAGCTTGATTAAACGCTCTGCTTGCATAGGCTATCGGTCTATCATCAATTTTTGAAAGGACATCACCTAAACTGTGGCCTGAAGCATCAGTTTTTAAAATAAAAGTGTTATCCGAGGAAAAATTTGGATACTGTGGGATAGGGGGTTTAATAAGCGATGATTTTAAGGTTTCAAAGGCTTGTTGATATTCTGCAGACCAATAAAATTGTACATTTTTTCTTGATAAATAATTTAACGGTGCTGCTATTTCAGCAAAATCCTATGTATTTCCTATAGTAGTTAGCAAATGCTACAAATCTTTTTACCTCGTTAGCATTTGTTGGCTCAGGATATTCCTGAACGATTTTATTTTTTTCGGGATCAGGTAATACGCCTTCAGCATAAACTACATGACCTAAATGTAGGAGTTCCTTTTTAAAAATTCGCATCTATTAGGATTTAACTTTAAGTTAACATCTCTAATTCTCTGTATAACTTTAACCAAATTTTTATTATGATTAATAAAGTTATTGCCAAAAACAATGAGGTCATCTAAGTAAACAAATCAACTTTCATAATTAAGACCTGACACTGCAATGGCCATTGCTCTGGAAAAAGCATTTGGGCTTATTTTTAGACCCATGGGAAGACGCGTCATTTGAAATTGTCCTCTTCTACCTACACTAAATGCTGTAATTGGCCTGCTAGCTTTATCTAGTTCCACCTGATAATAACTTTGTGATAAATCTAAATGTGAAAAATATGTTGCACCCGCTAAAGAATCCAGTATTTCAGTTATGCAGGGCAAGGGCCATTTATCATGTTGAACCTTGGAATTAACGAATCTGTAATGTACTACCAACCTAAATTTTTTGTTGCCATTGTTATCACCCCTTTTTCGAACTATTAAAATAGGCAAAGACCACTACGACCGTGCTAGACATAACAAAGCATTGTAAATATTAATTATGAATAATGCAAGATGTTTCAAATGACAACGACCGTGCTTCTTCTATTATCCCGTCTTCTAACATTTTATCAACTTCTTTATTTATCTCTCCTTTTTGAGAGTGAGGTAACCTATATTTTTTAACATAAACAGGAGAAGCTTGTGGTTTTAAATGAATTTTTTGCTTATATATGTTGGTTGTTGTCAAAGGAGCACTATCCAAAAGAAACACATCAGAATATTTTGCGCATATTTTTGTATAGAATCTCTTTCTTTATCATTTAAATGATCAAAATTTAGCAATTTAAATAACTTTTTGACCCTATTTACAAAGTAACAATATTCATAGTTATCCAAAAAAATCGACTATTGGCCTAAAATTTTTTAAAGTGACTTCATTTCGCACATTTAAAAATTTAATTGGAATCATGTTTTAGCTTGGTCTTACTACTGTTCCTGTTGTAAAAATACCTTCGCTTGCTTCGTTTGCAAAAACTACACAGTCTTTTTCCGTTTCTACATGAAAATATTTAATTACTTCGCTGCGTTTGGGTGTTCCTGTAAACATCTGTTTTTTGCCTGCATAGGTACTGTAATTTCTTCGTTATTTAAATAAAATGAAAACATAAACTTTTCAAAATCTATTGAGCAACAAATTTGTGGAAAAAACCCGATCCTATTACTCCGTGACAATTATCTTCAAAACTGTTAATCACCGAAAATGAATGACACACATTTACATTGTCTACGTTTAACTTCATGTTTGCTGAGCTTTGCGAAACAATAGACTCAGAAATTCCTTTAATTGTTTCTGTTTGCGAATAATCAATTTTTTGATAATTAATTACAAATTTCTTAAAAATTACGCTTACAGATGGCCCTGTGTCTAACAAAAGATTAATGCAATTATACCTATACTTCACTGTTATGTAGTTTAAGCCCTTAAAATTAAATAAACGGGGCTAGGACCCCTAATCTCGAAAAAACGATTTATTTTGTTCTGACCGACTGGAATTTGTATTTGAACTAGAACCATCTAGATTTTCATTTTTCGTACTTGCATCTTGCATAAAATAAACCCGATTATTGTAACGATTACCCTTTCGGTTATTATTAACGTTACTTGAGTTTCCTCTGTTAAAACAGCTTGAATTTTGAGACCCCTGACTTTGACGGCGGTTCGCATTGAATGAGTTGTGATTATTACTGTTATAGCTTCTACTAGAATTATAATTATTTTTTCCTCTGTAAAAATTTGAAGAGTTCCTTAATGGTTGGTTATTTTTAAAATTTCCAGTAGTAAAGGTTGATGCTCCCCGAGTCTCCGCATGCGCAGTAGGGTCGACCTTGAACGCCCAGGTGTGCTATTGTTATTTGGCCTTGATATGCGCAGGTGTTATTCCAAGGTCAAGGTCAAGAACTTGGCCTTGAACGCGAGCAGATGTTTCTTTGTTTGGTGATGACCAGGTGTACGATGCTTATTTCAAGGTTACATTTGCGGTGCATATTTTCAATGAATGCGAGCAGCTGTTTCTTGCTTGGCCTTGAACGCGAGTAGATGTTTCTTTGTTTGGTGATGACCAGGTGGACGACGCTTATTTCAAGGTTACATTTGTTTTGTATTTTTCGAGGTCGTCGGATGTATTCCTCCCACCATAAATAAATACTTGACCTTGGATTACTTCCTAATAAATATGGCTCATTTCGAAAATAGCTTTCATTGTCACTCATACATCGTATGCGTTAACTGTTGCTTTGGCATATAAAGTATTGTGTTTGTGGTGTGTTCTACAAGTGTTTATTCAAGGTACTTGACAGTAATTGTTTTTATTGTATTTTAAATCATGAGCATTTCAAAGCAGACCATAGCCGAAATTAATAATATGATAAACCAAGATATTCAATTTCTGGAACGTAGAAAATTCTCTACATTAACGGTGGGCAAAATTTATATGATAAAAAAAATTAATTCTTTGACTTCACGTTTTGGAAAAGCCATTATCGTCACATTGTTTGATCCAACACATCAAGCAACATTTGAAACATTTTTACCATCACGCGTAGCTGAAATTCTGACAGAGGATACTATTGAAATGATGAATAACTCCGGTGATCAGTACACCTTAACTTATTTGGGGCAAAGCTCACATGTATTCTCTGGAGGTAATACTAGAGCGTTGTTAAATTTTGGTTGTTTGTAATATATTGTTGATTAGGCTATTTTAATGTTGATTTAAAATGTAATAAAATAGTTCTTGTTAAGTATATATCGAAAAACACACACTCACACACAATCACATGTCCATTATTTTCTATTTAAGATGTGTGACTGCCCTACTGTCATTGAAAATCGAGATATGTACATTAATTGGTTATCATGTAAATTAAGAGAGCTGGCTGAAGAAATACTACACTTTGCAAATTATGGTAAATCCGATGTGGGTTTTAGTGAAAGTCAGTATAGGAAGTATATGAAAGACGCCGTAAATTTCACGGCTGGAGCACATACGTGCGAGAAATACCTATATGGAACCATTGATCTGGACGAATTTTGCGCTGGAATGATAAATGAAGAATTGGGAAGCTACCTATTCGAAGTGCCTCATTTACCCGATGAATTAGCTAGAAAATATGGCTTGGCTCCCGCAGATGATACCACTATTCTTGATGACCTTGGAAATAAAGCAGTCACCAATGAAGTTGATAGTAAAGCATTGGGTACTGTTAGCGATGACGAGATGGAGTGTGTTCAAGAAGATGAAGAAAATCTTTAATTCATTGTATAATATAATAACATGAGATGTTAAATAAATGATTATGTACCTAAATTATTGTTTAATTTTTTATAAATAGGCAACCTTCACAAAAATCACATCAGTTTAAGCTAAAAATGGGTCGTGTTAACAACACAATTGATAAATTTGGGCGCCAAAAATTTAATGACCAAAATCACATTGTTCTTGTTGGACAACCAGGAGTTGGATTTAGATTGACCGATGATGGTCAATATGATATACAAGGGAAATCTTTAACTAATGTAGCACCACCAAAGAATCCTGGGGATGCCGCTAATCAGGAATATGTTCTTGAACAAAGGCGTGAAATTATTAAAAAACTTAGTGAATTAGTGAATAATGATGTTTTGGAATATGTTAGAAAAGAACTTAATGAAATGAATAAAAAGCTTGCTGAAGAGGCGAATGAAGATTTTTTGCAATCTGTTACAAAAAGACTTAAGGAAATCGATTCAAAATTGTTGAATCAAGAAAAAGCTATTCAGCGTATACGTATTACGCGCATGTAGATAAAGAAACAAGTCTATTCTGTGTATGGTGACCTCGATTTTACATGGGATATGAGAGTGGAGGGGTTTGAAGGTCACCTAACAGATACAAATAGAGGCACAAAACTTTCTTGTTTCAGTCTGCATTTCAGTACTTCCAGAATACTACATAGTAATTTATTTTCTCAAAATGCAGTCACTAAAAAGTGAACGTCAAATTGCAGTTGTTCGCCCATTCTCTGTAAACGGTCGTCAGATGTGTGCCAATTGCGAAAATTGGGAATTTATTAGTGGAATAATGGGTTTCTGTGAATGGTGTCAAAATGAGTACCATAAGAAACATGGGATGAAATCACCGCAACAAATATCTCGTGAAAATTCTAGTGAATCTCTGCAAAGTCTCGCTGTCTCAGTGGGAGGTTCATCAGAACATAATAATCACGATACGCCGGAATTCAGTCAAGAAGGGCAGCGCTGGACTTCTTCAAGCAATTTTGAAGATCTCGAAATAATTAACGAATCACCGCAAAGTCCTGTTTTCTTAGAAGGAGGAGGAGGAGGAGTAGGGGGAGGAGGTTCATCAGAACGTAATAATAGTGAGACCATGGAATTCGACCAAGAAGGGCAGCGCTGGTAATTCCGAAAAATAGAGACAATTTAGATATAGTGTAAAAGTTTCTTATGATAGTCATGTAATTTTAAATTTATGTGAAAAAGTGCGTTTTTCTAATGATAGTGTGTATGTATTATTTAAATCTTAATAAAAATCTTTTTGTACTAAATATGTTTATTATTCACCATACATTTGAATTAACAAATCGCTCTTGATATATATTATTTCTGTGGTTCCGTTCTAAAATCCTCGCTAGCATTACATCCATTTTTCCAATTCTCCTTTGAAAACGATATCTATCAAGTATTAGTTGCTGAAAATTACTTTGTCTGGCTTGTCTATATGCAAAACACCAAACAGACATACGGTGGATAATATTTCTTTCTTCGTCAAATCTTACTTGCTTCATGGTGTATTGTAAAATGAATTTTTATTAGTTATGTCATTTATATATAGGCTGAACATAAAGAGAGTGAATTAGTTTTACTTTAAAATGGGTCGTGTTAACAACACAATTGATAAATTTGGTCGACAGAAAACTCCTGTTTGTAACAACTTATCGCGAGGGTTGCCCGGAATCGGATTTAAACTTACTTCAGATGGACATTTTGATATAGAGGGAAAATTATTAAGGAATGTTGCCCAACCGATAAATGATAATGATGCTGCTACCAAAGAATATGTCCTTACGGAAGTTCATCAACTTGGTTCGCAGATAAATACCATACTTAGTAATGTGCTAGTACCGGTTTTTCAAAAAATGTTTGAAAATGATGAGACCAAAATTACGTACCTTAAGGAAAAAATGTATCAAATTCACTCACATGCTGCACGGTATACTACAACGAAGATAAAGGATCCAAAAAAACCAAAATGGAAACCAACCTAGATAAAGTTCTATATAAAAACATAATTATACTGTTAAATTGAAAATAAAACGAATAATTATGAAAAGCAATATTTATTTTTATTATTTATAATGCATACATACGTAACGTAAAACCTATTTGATAATATTTATACAATATCTGATTTGTCTATCCAAGAATTAAATTGATTTGGAAAACCTAACCATTTTACAAACAATTGATCGTTTTGATTGTTCTTGCGTTTTCTAAGAATTTTCTCAACTAAATAAACACCAGGGCTAGCTGTCTTTTGCAGTTCTGCTTCGTAAAAACATCCTTTAATAGGTTGACCTTCCAATGATTGCAGCAAGTAGGTGGGTGGATTTGTAATATTAACTTTTGCTATTTCAAACAGTTCCGTGGACCAGGAAGGCGTATATCCTTTGTCAAATACACCTTTGTACTTGCTAATGCGAACAACGTCACCCAAATGAAATTTTTTTTTCTTCGGAGCAATTTTCAAATAGTCATATGCTTTAATAGGGGTATCCTCTTTTACACTGTTAGGCTTCATTCCAATGGTGCGGTGTTTAGTGTTATTATAGGTCTTCGTTATAGCTGGTAATATTTGTAACCATCTGTAAGAACCTCTAGCCGAGAATTGTTTATATAACTTATTTTTCAAAGTTCTTATAACACGCTCAACAATTGCCGCTTTTTTCGTGCTATATGTGGAATAATGGTTTATATTATATTTTTTCATGAGGGCTTGAAAGGTGCTATTATAAAATTCCTTTCCTTGATCACTCTGTAAATTGTTTGGTGCATATGATGCTTCTTCAATGATGCTTTTCATGGCATTCGTAACTTCAACACCGGTCTTATTCTTAACTGCTTTGGTGTACACGAATTTGGAGTAACAGTTTATACATACAACAATGTAACGGTAACCATCATTGTCAGTAGCATATTGCTGCATTTCCGCCAAATCAATTTGCCACAAATCTCGATATCCTTTTATGACTGTACGTCTTCTAACAAAATTTTTCCTTGCTGTCCTATGTAATTCATTTACGACTTTAATTTTTTCTCGGCTAGGATCCATATTATAAGGTTCCACGTCTTATCAGACACTGAGGATGGCAACTACGTGCAAAACTTAATATATTATTCCTTCTTCTCGAAGCTCTTCCATAATTGACATAATCTCATTATCATGTCCGGTATGTCCAGCTACTTTTGACCCCCACAATAATCGTAATCTATCCACTAACTCCTTAGGTTTATTCCAATAAACATATTGAGATGATTTCGACGATAGGCGCTTTTTTGCTGGTAGTTGGATTTTGTTGTCGCCTTTTTTTCTTCCTACACCACCACCACCACCCAGTTTAGTTCCCGTAATTAGCGGTTTTATGATTCGTAAATATTTTCTCCATCGGGTTTCTCTTAAACCACGTTTCTTGTCATAACCGTCGTATGCCGCATCGGTCAATTTCAAAATGGTTTGGTATTTTCGAAGTACATCTAGATTAATTTCGTCTTCATTACCTAGGAGTGGTGGATTTTTTAGAAAAATCAAATCGTAAAGATCAGCCGTTCCATCGAATTCAGCAATGTTTGTTTTGTTCTTGTATAACACCATCTTTCCGTTTGTTAGAAAACGAACCACTAAGTTGCCAATATATTTTGTTGATTTATTTTCTTTTTTACCAAAGCGTACACCATACACGGTATCATAATGAGATGGCTCCAATTTTAATCCATTTAAATAATCTTGAATAGTTTTTGCGGCTGAACTGCTACCACTTGATGTGTGTGGTGATGTGTGAGATGATGTTATCGTTGAAGGGGAAGGGGTTTCGAACAGTGACCCACGATTTCCACGTTTCGGTGTAGGAATCGGTGTAGATGTTTCAAAATCCGCTTCTGTTGGATGTTCTTCAAACATTTTCGCCATTCCCACCGAGCTGCTGCTGCTGCTACTCCGACTTTGTGGTTTAGTCGTAGTACTTGATTTTTTAGTTACGTACTGCTGCTGCTGCTGCTTTACGGCTTTAGATATAGATTCTAGTGGTTTAGAAACTGGTTCATAAAACTTTTCCAAATCATGTTCATTCTGCACTTTAGCTGCTTTAATTTGTTTAAATTTTTTTCTAACCGCATTTGTAGTTTCCAGTAGCTTTCGTTTTAATTCGATTTCTTCATTCATGATGCTTTCAAAGCACCGTTCAACGATGAAATGATTATCCAAGTTATTATTATAGGAATATATAACTATCGAATCCCTTGCGGTATCTGCCCGAATTTACATCACTATCCTTGTCAATAACTAAAAAACCATATTTATTATCCCAACATTTAGCACACATCTCTTGAAATTGTGTAAACGTCAGGTCGGGTGAAACGTGATCGGAAAATATATGTTTCATATTCATCTCATCTTGTTTAAACATAATAATGAAGTTGGCATTATCCCGGACGAGCTGCTTAGGAACACGAGAATACGTTTGCGCCAAGTAAAAGGCATCCACATTTTTGTGACGTCCCATGCTAAAATACGATCTTATAACGTCCTGTTTCTCACACATAACGTCATCAAAAATAAATATTGAATTAGGTTTAGCATCTGACGGTTCCACAATGTTATTTGCGTCGCTAAAAGCGTAGTAGCCAAGACCTTTGATTGGAGATAAAATTGTCTTTAAATATTCATATTTTGGTTGATAGAGCGACTTTGAGTAGATATAAACATTTTCGAAACGCAGTCCCGATGGGTGAGTAAGCAGCGAAATCATAACATTTGTTTTTCCACAGTTTGAAGGTCCTATTAATAATCCACGAATAGATGACGGTAGCAAAGGACCATGTCTTTTAAATAATTTTTGTTCTAGTCCAGACCCGACCTTTACATCGAGATTATCGACGGGAAGTTTTTGTTTAAGATTGACGATACGCATCTTAACAAAATCTATATTTTATACTGAACTTTCACGTAAACTATCATTCAGATGTCGCTCGTCAGACGAAGTAGACGGTCTCGTTTATCAAGTAAGACTGGAAGCGGTATTGTTAATTCAGTAATTAATAGGCTACCGTTCGAGTTACACATTCCAGGCTATCAGTATTGCGGGCCCGGGACGAAAATAGTAAAACGTGTGGCAAGAGGAGATCAAGGAATTAATTCTTTGGATGTCGCATGCAAAAAACACGATTTAGCCTATTTGCGTAATAGTGAAAATTTAAGTGCTCGCCACCAAGCAGATCAGGAACTCGAGCAAAGCGCGTGGAAAAGAGTAAAATCTAAAGACTCTAGCGCTGGTGAAAAAGCTGCAGCTTGGTTGGTAACCAACATTATGAAAGCGAAACAACGTTTTGGTATGGGTGTATCATCATCAAAATCGAGAAAAGCATCCACTAGAGGTAAACGTCGCTTCCAGCGCCGCCGCCGCCACACTAAAGGAAATGGCGTCGGTAAACATAAGCGAGTACACAAAGTAGCTTTTGGATCATCTATTAGACGACCCGTTCGATCAGAATTGTTAAAAGCTGGTGGGAAAAAACTTATCGAGAAAAATATCATGAAAGCATCGAAAATAGCTGCAGTAGCTGCACGTAAATCCCTAAGAATAGCCGGTGGCAAACGAAAAATTCGCACGCCTAGAATCATTCCAATTCCGAAGACTGGGGGGATATTACCGTTAATACCAATATTTGCAGGACTATCCGCCTTAGGTTCATTAGCAGGTGGTGCAGCAGGCATCGTGCGTGCCGTAAAAGCAGTAAAAAAGTCGACTGCAGAAAAAATAGGTACCGGCTTACATCTAAGTTCAAGAGGAAATGGATTATATTTGAAACCATATCGCACAGGTTTGGGATTATTTATAAACAACAGCAAAAATAAGAAATCAAAAAACTAATAGAATCCCTACCTCAAAGACCACTATCCAATATTGATATAGAAAAGTACGCCTTAAAAATGAAAATACCACACTTTCGAGGCGTATATATGAGAGATTCATTACCTGTACGCGGTCCCAAACGTTATGAGGCCGCCATTATAAATTTGGATAGTATGTCGGGTGTAGGGACTCATTGGGTAGCATATAGAAAAAGCAATTCTGATGTAACATACTACGATAGTTTCGGTGATTTACCCCCACCTATGGAATTGGTACGATATCTGCAGATGGGTTCCGAAGCGACGAAGAAAATTTACTATACATACGACCGTCAACAAGAATTTGGAACAGTCTGGTGTGGACATTTGTGTTTGAAGTTTCTTTTACAATCATAAAAAGTATGTCTTTGACACCCCAAATGGAACGTGACAACTACACCAAAATGTTGCTATCACTTAAAGCATATCGTGAAGTCGGAGGATTACAAAAAATGACAGCTGAACAGTTAGAAAATACGCCCAAAGAAGTGTTGATCGCATTAGCTCCAAATGAAATAGCACTAGTTTGGGATAGGTTACCTAATCACCTAAAAAGTGACGTCGATATATTGAAATATCAATACTGTTTCGAACATTATAATAGCAATAATTCAGATTCGGACGAGGGCGATGGACCGATACCAAAAAAAATATTTTGTTGTTATTGCAAAATTAACGATGTGAATATAAAGGCAGAAAACAGTTTAAAAACGTCCAAAGGAATAAAGCAACGCTTCAGCTTAAATCCATTTAACTGTTGCAAACAGCAATAAAATAGCTACACAAATAGTTTCGTGGTCAGTCATGTCTTACACATTCACTCTAACAGGACATTCAAGTGTCTTAAGTGCGGATTTTTACCCACCCATCGAGTTAAATACAACAAGCAAATATGGAGTTGCACTGCTGGGATTTTACACATATAATTCGATTTTTAATATCGACGAAAGCAATAATTCATTCAGCCATTTGAAAACAGCTATACCAAAGCATTTAAGGATTCCACCAGGAGCTTACGAAATTAATGAAATAGCAAAAGCCATGTACACCGCTTTAAAAGAGTCATGCAATGAAGTTGGTGCCGATTTATTTTCATTAACAGCCAATAATAATACGTTAAAATGTGAGCTAAAGTCAAAATATAGCATCGATTTCCGAGGTAGCAATAGTATCGGCAAAGTGCTCGGATTTGGCTCTGTGTTGCTGCAAGGTGGACAAAGACACGAATCAAGTACCATCGTGGACATAATGAAAGTGCGCATCGTACGTGTGGATTGTAATATAATTTCCGGAGCATACCTGAATTCTTTGGAAAGTCATACGTTATTTGAATTTGATATTGACGTCGAACCCGGTTACAAAATCTCTAAAGAACCGCAAAATAATATTTATATGCCGATAATGCCGGATGGTCGTCAGTTTATCGACAACATTACTCTACGCATCTTGGACGATAGCGGTGATTTGATCGATTTTCGAGGTGAGAAAATAATAGTTAAACTAGAGTTGAAAAAAATCGTATAATGGGTTTTTGCTTTAACCGTCAACTGCATAAGCTGTCAACAATTCAAGATTCAGTTAAACGACATAAAAGTAAGCAGACAACACAGTCAAGGTTCATTCGCAAGTCAGACGGACGATCGAAAACACATCTGCACAGCAATCGCCAGCTCTCCGTGAAAGATTGCAAATTTCTACAATCGATCGGTTTGAAAGTGAGAAAAATTAGAAAATGATGGCCGCTAGCAGTGACAAAATCGAAGTTTTTACCGAACCCATTTTTGATAACTCCATTATTAGTTTTCAAGAACACACATATAAACCTTACGGTTCTCCAACATTCCGCAATTCCGATGAAATTCGTATACCTGTACACTTTCAAGATATCATTTTGGATATATCGGATAGTTACATTTACATCGAAGGAACATTTAAACCCAAAGATGTTAGTAAGAAATGTTATCTATCAAATAATGCCATCGCCTTTCTATTCGACGAATGTCGTTATGAAATGGGAGGGGAGCAAGTTGCCGTCGTTCGGAAACCCGGAATTACTACAACGATGAAAACTATGGTGTCATTGGGTGCCGCACAAAATAGAGCTCTCATGGCATGTGGATGGGGTCTAGACGAAGCAAATCAAGGTATACTAGATTCCACAAGTAACGTGTTCTCCGGCAAGCTTCCTCTAAAATATCTCATGGGTTTCGCAGAGGATTATTCAAAGGGTATTTTTAACGTCAAGCAAGAGTTGATTTTAATTATCGCCCGCACTTTCAACAATTGCTATATCGGCGAAGTAGATGCAGACATTTCAATTGAAAAAATTGAATGGAAAATTCGTCACATTATTCCAGACGATCGACAGAAGTTAAAGATATTATCACGCATGAATAAAGGTGGCAGTAACGCAAACGTTCCAATGGCTTACCGTAAATGGGATCTTTACGAGCTACCTTCTTTGAGAGAAACATCGTCAGACGTATGGGCCTTAAGAACTAGCACGAGTCTCGAAAAACCGAGATATTTGATTATCGGTTTTCAACCAACTAGCTCTTCCGACAACAGAGCAAAAGATAGCACACAATTTACAACGGCCGATATAAGTGATATTAGGCTCTATCTGAACTCTGCCGTATTTCCGTACGAAAGATGGAATTTAGATTTTTCAAAGAAACTGTATGCCGCAGCCTATTATAATTATGAGAATTTTCAAGCTAGCTACTACCAGCGAGAACTGAGCGATCCTATGATGAGTTTTGCCGACTATCTGCAAAATCCGTTATTCGTAATCGATTGCAGTCACCAACCAGAAGCCGTTAGGACGTCCACAGTGGACGTGAAATTGGAGTTCGAAACACGCAAAAGTAAATTTCCTAAAGACATTAAAGTGTACGCGTTAGTTATTCACGATGCATTTTTTAGCTACAATATACTTAATGGTTCTGTTACTAACAAATCAATACATTAGTTTGAAGTTGTGTAATTCTCCAAATTATGTACTTTACATATTTAAAATAAACTTATAAACGACACATTTGAGTTTTATTTTTACTACATACGACATATTTGAGGCTTATTTTAATACTTCAAAGGTGGGGCTTGGGTAAATAAGGTTATGAGGTGAAGAATAGAGAGAAATTTAGGAGAGGGGTGGGGAAAGAATGTATATAAGACGTGATTTAGAAAATGAGATTCACTCGAAGCCAAGATGTCATCAAGCTCGGATAATGGTTATTCCAGCGATGACGATCAGGCAATCGCACATAATGCGCAACATAGGGGTGTACGCAATACGCGTAGGTTTAGACCTAGGTATTGCATCTGGCACTGCTATGTAAAAGTTGGACCCCACCTCATCTATTGTATGCACTGCTACACAGGATTTAGGGGTCAGATAGGTGCTAGATTCATATCGTGCCATTTCACAGTGGGGGCACGATGTGAGCGTATGCAGAACTACTCGAGGTGTCGTCGGTGTCGGGAGAGACTGTTTACAGTCACTCACCGGAACTCATGCCTTATTTGCAATAGGACTTAAATTCCTATTACAAATAAGGACCCTCAAATAACAACCCTGCCTGCCCCCTGACAAAATCAGTCCTTTTCAGGACTACAGAATATTTGATCGTAGTTTGTAGTTAAACACTATGTTTCCCAAGGAAGATATTTCTCGAAGGAAAAATTGTGTTACTTTGGGTGAGAGATGCATTATGTGTTTAAATCATACATAGATAGTGAGAGAAAGAGCATTTGCAAGATTTAGCTTGTAGTTTTTATGTATGATAAGAACGCATATGCCTCTAGTTATTCAAAGTGACATAACTTTCTATCAAGAAACATATTTAAAAAAATAAATTCACTCTGGGTTGATACGCTCAAAAAGATACATCAGAATTTTTGTCGTTTCACATAGAACGTTGGCAAACCTGCTCTTAAGTATGACAAAAACAGACGTATCCTTTCAGTGTAACAAAATATTTCGAACAAGAAATCTATTCTATAGGAAATATTTTGTTACTCTGAAAGGATATGTTAGAACCGTTTAGCCCCACTCTCACCCCCACTCTCACCCCCCACCATCCTAAATGCTTTTAAAAGCGGGAGCAGCCATCACAATTTTCATTTCTCAACCAGCCATGAAGTGGGACAGGCTGATGTTAAGGACGACAAGGGAGTCCAAAATAAGTGAGTTTTGGGAGGCTTGGCGTTTAAAAAACGCGAATAAGCCAACGGCGATCGTACAGCCGATTCCAAGACCGCCGCCACCACCGGAGCCGGCTCCAACAGAGCCGGTGGAAGTGGTGGAAGGACCCCAGATGCTGCTGGGTCCGGAAGAAAGGGAGGCTCTCTTACAAGAGCTCACGGAGCGCCGTCGGAGCCGTCGCAGCACGCGACTGGAGGCACGAAGACGGCGCGCCGCACCGCGATCGGTTCAGATCGCGAGAGGGGAACAACCACTCTAGGTTTCCCTCTCTAACCCAACCCACCGCGAAAACGGTCCTTTTCAGGGCCACAAAAGATTTGATCGTAGTTTAGATATTCTTAGTCACTTTGTGTTTGACACTGAATCGGTGAAAAATGCAAAGATGACCAAGGATGACAGTTTCAGGACGTTTAAAAATAGACGTTGACATTTTTGCATAACTCTTTTCGATAATTTACCTAGAAGTGTCTAAAACTTATTTTAAGTTGAAGGTCCAAAATCCATTAAAATTGTTATTTTTCTAACTTAAAAATTGTATCCATTTAGTTATTTCCGAGACGTATATTTTTGGAACTAAAAATCGATATTTGTCGGCCCACTAAGATTTTTATTTTTGTATATTTGTAACAAAAAAAGCAACCACATTAACCCTTATATAACAAAAATATTTTTATTTCGGATCAAAGCAATGACAACAAGCACATAACTTGTGGGTTTGCTCAGGTTTGCTTGGGTTTGTTTAGCCAATACAAATAATAAGAATTTTGTTATTAATATTATTATTATTATTTGATAGTTCAAGGACATATCAGAACATTTGACATAAAACTTTTTAGATCAAAATGATCAGACTAATCAAAATTTCAAGAACTTCACGACTTGGAGGTTTTTTTTTTTTAAGTCTCAAAGCCTGCGTAGTAGCTATTACCCCGCTAATTTTTTGGAATTTTTAAGAAATAACCTCAGAAATGGGTTAAGGGCAGTAAAAGAAACGTATTAGTCTTATTCAAGTTTTTCATAAAATGTCGGGAAATGCCTTAAAAAAAATTATGAAAATGCTAAAAAAATTGAAAATCTTTATTTCTTATTTTTTCGAAATTTAAAAAATGTCAAAAAATAGTTCAAATTAATCAAAATCTTTTGTGCTTTCCACTTTTGCCGTAGATGGTCGGGAAATGCCTTAAAAAAATTGATGAAAATGGTGAAAAATCAAAAATCTTTATTTTTCATTATTTTCAAATTTTAAAAATGCTAAAAATACTTTAAATCAATCCGCTATGCTACACTGGGGGTGGTAGGGGTGGGGGTGGGTTGTGGTGGGGGAAGCTGAGCTCTTTAAAAGCAGCTCGGCTCGACTGCTTACTTCATTACATTCGCTCATCTCAACATGGCATCATCAGATGATGATGGATACTTAAGCGATGATACTCCTAGGAATTTGGATAATTGGGCTCTAAGACAGAGGAAAGTTTTCCCCGTCCGATCCCGCCGGGTGTGCAAGATCTTAAACCTGGTGAAGGTGGGTGATGACGAGTGGTGTATTGGCTGCTATGCCGACTTGGAAAACAAGTCGGCTGGTGACCAATTCTTCAGTGGTCATGTAACCCAAGATTTCGGTAGTCGCGCGCACATACCGAACTGCAAAGGTTGTGGAGTAGCTCTTGGTACTCTACAACATCAGAGTGCGTGCCTTATTTGTAATCGAGCCTGATTACAAATAAGATATCCCGTGAAAAACGGTCCTTTTCAGGGCCACAGAATGTTTCATCGTAGTTTTAGTTACCTAATGCCATAGTATATGTGGTGTTAGATAGAAAATTATATAAGTCCAGTTGGATCGAGTATAATTTTCCTTGCAAAATCCGTCCTTTTCAGGATGACAGGATATTTTGATCTTACTTGTATTTATCTAATGTCACGACATCTGTGACATTAGATAGAAATTATGTAAGTCCAGACGGATCGAGTATAAGTTTCTTTGTCGGTCACATTTCCAGAACACAATTACACCATTTTTGAGAACTAAAAGCAGTTTTCGACAGTGAAGTCCGACAGTATCATTTTTGGATGGAGGGCATTTGTATAATAAACTCTAGTTTGTTAGAGGTGAAAAGGTGGGGATGGAGTGGTGGAGGGGGTAGATTATCTCTATTTAAGCGGTTGCGAGCGAGTCACAGAATCACTTCATTTTTAAATCTGATAGTTACCAGATCTAAATATGAATCCTGAACGTCCATTAAGTCGTGGTTCGTCGATTTGGAGCGACGAGACGGTCGACATGAACGAAGTCGACGAACAAGTCTTTGATGACTTTGACGACATAGAGCAGGGCATATTGGATGCTATCGAGTGGGACGAGGATGATCTGCGACCACTCGAAGAACCTGAGTTCGATTGGGGAGTCGAACTGCCCAACGACGATGCAGAGTTGTCGGCTGACGAGATGGAGCCGGACTCCAGTACCGATTGGGTACCACCACCGCCGCCGGAAGATCATGACGGTCCGGCCGATTCATCCACTTGGTGGATCACGGACCATCAGGATGAAGATGGTCCAGCGGATTCCACCAACTGATCCCGGAACCATGCCCGCCCCGACCTACCCCGACAAAATCAGTCCTTTTCAGGACTACAAAATATTTGATCGTAGTTTGTAGTTGATTCATGTCACATCTCATGTAACATGATATTTCTCAAGAATTAATTTCTTTTGGAAAATATTGTGTTACTCTGTAAAGACATGTACGTTCTTACCGTACGTTAGAACTAGCTAAATTTCTAGTAAGTTCTCTACGAAAAGCTGAGAGTTTGGTCTATTATCTTACTTGTAGTAAAATTCACATTTTATTACAAATAAGATGCATGTTTTTGGGCATTGTAACGGGTAGCCTCTCTTCACAGACATAACACTTTATCGCATACTTAAGTTGTGTGCATCTAACGATTACACACCTAAAGTTACGGCCCTACATTTTCCGTCTATTCGTTTTTTCTATTTTGCATTTTTACACTATTTTTGTGTGTAACTTCCGTATACTTATTTTAGAAATAAAAAATATTGTTTCATTTAACTTTTTTTTATTATCATATATACAAAAACATTTTCTTTTACTTATATATATATATATATATATATATATATATATATACATTACTATTACAAAAATAACTTAACTCTATATTTACAATAAAATTCTAAAACTACTTCTTATACGTTAAATTATTTATTGCTTCGAGTCTTTTAACGCACTTCTCTCTTGTCCTTTTATTTTCCTCCATTTTCACCCGCAGTTCATTCATTTGTCTTTCAAAGTCCACCTCATCACTATCACACTTTTTTAGTTCTCGTAGTAGTTTTTCCCTAGCACTATACGCCGCGGAGAAGACACACTTTTGGCTCGCCGAAAACTCGTTCAACCAGTCCGGCTCTTCAGCAGTTGTTGTTGACTGCTGCGATTCCTCGTACGATCGCTTGCATCGCATCTTGACCGGTTTGCGGCACTTCCCACGTCCTATTGTTGGTGATAGTGGTGCACCCGCGATCGGCGATTTTTCGTCAGCGTCGGCCACCAACACCATCGGAGGCATGGACTGCGGCGGCTCGGGCGTTGTCGAGTTTGGGCCTTCATTAATTATGACGACCGGTGACAGAGGCTTCGGTGGTTGTGACGTCTCCAAAAAATCGGGGTATTGGACTGGCACTGTTGGTCGCTTGAACACGAATTTCTTCTTCTTCTTCTGTTCACCCTCCATAGCTGCATAAAATTGACTTTTATTGCTGCCGGCTGTCTTTGGCAATTTCAGCAGCTTTTCCAACTTCGTAGTGGGTTGCCGCCTCGCCTTCTTTACCACCACATCACTTATGATATTGATGCGCCCGCCGTCCTTCTCCGTCCAGTTGTTGACGTAATCAACCGCCGAAGCTACTTTTTTTTCACCCACATTCTCTTCACCCACATTCTCTTCTTCCACAAACGCAGTGTTTAGCACGTCGTCATTGTGCCACTCGTCAAACACACCCGGGGTCAGCAGGTCAATAACGTCCTGCCCCATCAACTCTGCTTGGATACTTCCATCCAAGTTAAACGCATTTAACAATGACTCACTACCGGAATTCATTTTTCTAACTAACTCACTGCACTAAACTGACAAATGTATTTACTTGGCGAACTGTTCTAGCGAACTATGAAATGCTCTGCCTAGCAAACCAAATTTATACTTATCACCCCACCATAAACTCCCCCACTCTATCTGACGGTTGATGCTTTGGAGGCCAAACAAGTTCATTCAACTTACAAGGTTGCGTTCTACGGCTAAACAGCGATTCAAGGACATATTTTCAAGGTAATCGTGTGTCCTTACTTCTGTTATTGTTTGTGCTCTCAAGGTTATATGACCCAGACAACCCATATTTATAGACACTCTCTTTCCTTCGATGCCTATTATCAGAAACTATAATGTTGCCCGCAGATCAAGATAACAGTCGTCCAGCTGAGACTTTTTCAGGAGCACAAATAATAATTTCTGCTGTTTGCTATAATTGTAAAAGAGAAGTATATATTTGGACTGACCACATGCAATCTTACAGTTACATTGAATTGTTGAGAGTAAGGATTGTTAAGTGTCATTACTGTGGAACGCTGATGTGTCGACGAGGGCCGATTAGCAGATCTGATATGTTGAGAAGACAATGGATGCTACGAGAAGTTTATAAGCCAGACATTAATTAATTTTTATTTTTGTAACTTTATTACTATATTGTAAAATAAAACAACATATTATTGAAACAATTATCTATGTATTTTACTATCCTGCGTTATACAATTTCAACTATTGCTATTACTATAGTGGTTAATAAAACTACGTGACATTGGAGTTAATATTTTTTTATTTTTCTAAAACACAGGCTTTCCAACATTTTTCTAATTATAACTAATATTTTCGGGTAAAAAACTTTGCATAGCTTGTATTAACATATTTAGGTTATCTTCAGGGTTTGTTTCGTAAAACTTTATGTCTGGGTGCCCCCAAGGTAGAGTTTTTGTTGTTGATGGTATAATATAACGTTTATCGTCGTGGTGAGATAAAGCAACTTTATTAATTATTTCGGTATAAACGTCGTGTTTATAACTTCGAAAGGTTTTCATTTTTCGAAATATCTGACCACCACGTTCTACGATATTCCGATAATCTTCCAGGTGAAGCTGTTTTTCAATTACACGTTTTTTTATACCTTTCGCTTTTTTAATTTCGCTACTGATTGAGTTTATGTAATAAGCTTTGGCTCCGGTACCATAAAAACTTATTATTGGATCACCTGGAAATTCATCCTTCATTCTACCTACTACTGACTGACTTTTTTTTATGTTAAAAATATTTCCTTCGGTATAATTGGATGTATCGAATTTATCCGGATTTTCTGCAATTATACGATAAAAATTTTCGGTGTAAACTTTTAATATTAACGAATCTGTGTCGGTATACAGTAAAGAAGCATTTTTGCCAAATTTTGCTTTAATGAATGAGTAGAAAAAATCATAAATTACTGTTTTCGACATGTCCAGTATGGAAAATCCGATATAAATTGGTTTATTATAAGTTACCTTTAATCGATCCATATGAATGGCAACGAATTCTTTATTAAAAACCGTTGAACTTTTAAAATAAGGACGAGAAATTAATGCTCGTGCCCCAATTTTACTCCTGTCATTTTCCCATCGGGTAACTAGTTTTATATCATTACGATTCTCCACATTTTCCATGGTCTTGCCAAAAACAGCATTAATGATTAATTTAAAAGTGTCTTTACCAAACTTTGTTGTTGCCCTATTGCGCAAATCTGTATTTAAGTCGATATATGTCTTTAACCACGGGGATTGATTAAATTTTAAAATTCTGTGTGTTTGCATTACCATTAGGCCGTTATTGATTGCTTGTTTTAATGTTCGGTAATGAATGATATATTTCTTTTTATCGTTTAAATTCGGAATTAACTTTGAAAATTTTGCCGATTCCGTGGGTGGTACAATATTTTCAACTAAAAAGGGTAAGTCGGAATGGTCATCATATAGCGTATCCGGATAATGAACGTCAACTTCCAAAACGTATCCTTCTGGACCACTATCATCCACATCCATAATATTTAAATTTAAAATTTCATGCTCTGATAACCATCTAAAGCCGCCAAATGGTAATGCTTGCGACATACTATGACCGTACAGATTTGTTGCATCAAGATAAACAATGAAAGATGATGGTTCGTTAGGATCGTAGTTTGGTACATATATGTTGTTGGCAGCGTGCATCCTTTCTGAACACTGACTTATACCGCCTCGAATACCTTTTTTGAAAAAATGAACCATGTCGATATCAGTCAATAGCTCTAACTCTACCTTAGAAATACGCAACATACAATCAAACGAATAACTTGGAAGGGTATGGTACTGTGCTGGATCCAGTTTATACGTTTCTAAACAAGTATCGCGAAACTGTTCAAAAACATCGGTTAATAATAAAACATCAGATTTCAAATATAAATCCGAATAGTCCCCCAAATTCTTACAATTAAATGTGTCCCACACCTTTTTAGCTCTGTCATAATCTTCATCGCTAATGTGCTCCTCTGACAAACTATCATAAAACTGATTTTTTGTGGGTAAAGTTGGATGGTTCATTTTCTCCATTGAATCGACAAAACTATAGGGAAAAACACCTTTTTTGCGCATTAAATTAAACTGCTCATTATCAGAAAAATATTTTCCTGTTTCCCTGAAACTACCCACAGCTAATCCATTACCCAAATTTTCCAGCGAAGTTGATAGAAATTTAAAACTATCGATGAACCGCAATTTCACATATTTTTTCTTTATTGCCCCACTTTTATTATCGACATAATCGTGAACGTAAATACTTTTCGTAAACGAAATATACTTTTCCTTGCTTTGAGCTAAAACATCGATCTTGTCTCCGTGACGACACAACTCTTTAATAAACATGTGGCAATCGTACCCGCTCAAGTTATGAAATATAATTGGAATAAAATTGGGTAACTTATAATTTAAATTGCAAATCGAATGAGCAGCACCAGGTCTTTTTTTCCCAGTTATGTGACAGTGGTCCTTTACTTTACAATTATTATTTTCAAAAGGTCGTTCACATATACCACATTTTGTGGCATTATTGAACTCCGCTATTTGGTCAGCCGTTAAAGTTTCCATTGCTCTTATATCTCTTAAGTATGTATTGTAAAGAGATCTTAAATCACTTTCAAGTCGCGAAACGAAAACCTGGGCTGCGTCGTTTCCCCGGTAGAGCTCAAATTTTGAAATCGAATCGTCAAAGGAGCACTTTATTAAATACGCAAAAGAATACGGTTCATGTTTGATGCTTTTGACTAAGTAAGAATTTGTGGGATTTGGTTCCACTGTATCCAGTGGTTTAAGCACCGATTCGAAATCCGCGTAAACAACAAACGGTACACGCATTTGCTTTTCTATGTTTTCAAATTTTAATATATTTTCACTTACACTCCTTCCAAATTTATCTATTTTTAAATTTAGTGATGGTGTTAATGAATATTTGTGGTTACAGTCATTTTTTTGGTGTAATATCAAAGATGATTGTGAACTAAAATATATCAAACAACCATCACAAAAATACATTTTATCTCTACGCGATGTAATTTGACTGGAACATAATTTCGATAAGTCTTTTATCCAACAATAATGACTTTTAGAACAACGCGTATCACAAATATGTTCATCATCATCTTTAATACTACAATCCTTTGTTATTAACAACAAGTTGACATGTCTGTTAAGTTTTCTACCCGAATACCTTAATGGACCGACAACTTCGTACTTTAACATATTATTTTCGAAAATTTTTTGCAAACCATAAACGTTAACTGAAATATTATTCATTTCTTCAAATTTTGATATATCACGCAACTTTACTGGAAAGTCTATACCTGTAAAATTCAGCACTCTTGAATAGTGTGGATAAGATCGAATCTGTGATGCCATTCTAGTGGTGGGGCACAAAGCAGACACGATTGACCACGCAAAACAACACTCATCTTGATTAATCACATTGATGATGGCTTTTTTCAATTCGATGAAACGGGGTAGCTTTATATATGAAGATCCACCAAAAGGTTTATATTCATTGACATTTACTTCCAGGTATAGAATTTTTTCCAGAGCCCAACCTACGAAAACACAAAAAGATTGACATAAGTATTTATTTTATTTTTAGTCGTTAATTTATAACATACCTGAATCTTTTTCCTGAAACTCAGTCGATTGAGTCTTCATGGCTTCCACTAATGATTGATATATTTCTTCCAAATCGCTTCCTGAAGTAACAATTTCATTGCGTGTATTAAATGACTTGTCACTGTACATATTATCTTGTGTTGGTAACAGATACCGACCAACAACCACCATATTAACTTTCAAAGCACAACGCACTCTTACTAGGTCACTTACTACCTCTAACACTTTTGCTTTAATTTCATCAAAAAATAATGAATAGTCAGTATGTTCATTATCACTTGATATACGGTATGTGGCAATCCTATTTCTAAAAGCACTGGACACTAGCTCAACACCAGCTGATATTGGTGAACATGCATTACTTTTATGGTGTATTGTTCTTTGATGAGCTGCCATTCGATTTGCTGGTATGGTTATATTGCAGCAAGTGCAAGTACGCACCTCGGATGTTGATGCCCCATCGTCAACTTTTCGCTGTTTTCCACCATGCATATTTTCAAATCGTGCTACGCACGATTCTCGTTTATGTCGTAACATATTATAACTCCGAGTAAATGATTTACCACAATTTTCACACACGTACGCCATGACTTTCAAATTAACTTGCTTGAACCGTTTTACTCAACACAATGTTCTATACTAAAATTTAACCCCCCCTACCCTCATTTATACCGATCCACATTTAGACCCCCACTCGATCTTCATACCAAAACATGTTACACCCCAGTAATAACTCAAGGTAAACTAACATCACAAATGTAACCTTGAAATAAGCGTCATCCACCTGGTCATCACCAAACAAAGAAACATCTGCTCGCATTCATTGAAAATGTGCACCGCAAATGTAACCTTGAAATAAGCGTCGTCCACCTGGTCATCACCAAACAAAGAAACATCTGCTCGCGTTCAAGGCCAAGCAAATGTAACCTTGAAATAAGCGTCGTACACCTGGTCATCACCAAACAAAGAAACAGCTGCTCGCATTCATTGAAAATATGCACCGCAAATGTAACCTTGAAATAAGCATCGTACACCTGGTCATCACCAAACAAAGAAACATCTGCTCGCGTTCAAGGCCAAGTTCTTGACCTTGACCTTGGAATAACACCTGCGCATATCAAGGCCAAATAACAATAGCACACCTGGGCGTTCAAGGTCGACCCTACTGCGCATGCGGAGACTCGGGGAGCATCAACCTTTACTACTATTTCCCTTATTATGACCTCTATAACTTGCGTTATTATTTGCTTGCATAAGGAAAAATTGCTTAGGAGCACATAGTGACAATTCTTCATCCTTTGCACCCCTAATAGTGTCATTTAGACTAGAATAATTTCTGGCTTTAATAATTATTATTGTTCTTAAGGTTGGATTATTCAATCCACTGGCAAATTACTAGCAATTTTTTCATTAACTGGCCGTAAAATATTAACGTTTTGTTTGTTACCGTTGGCATGTGTTAATGTTAAAGCGACTAACAATTCCTCGAGTGACCTTCCAAAATCATCAGTTGACTTAGAATTTTGTCTAGAGGAATTTAAATGTATCGAGAGTGCCGAAGCAGATTTTTTGCAATGAAATAAGTTCTTAAGTCAGCAATTAAAAGTCATTTGAAGTATAAGATTGCTTGAGTCTAATTTTCGCGCTTTCGGAAAATCTAGTTTTTAAATCATAATTTGTTAACAATTTGTTTTTCATCATTATCCAACAAAGAATCATACAACGCGATAGCATCTATTATTTGTTTTATTACAACCTCTGAGACATCCATTACTGGAATCAGACCTGCTGCAGCTTTCAAATCAAATTTTTCAGACATTTTGATTTTTTCTTCTTCACAGTCTGACGAATCGGAATTAAAATCTACCATAGGCTGTAATTTTACTACCCTTAACCTCTCTTTTAGAGTATTATAGATATTTTCAAAATACTTATTTGTCTCAACTACATACAATTTTACTTTATCTATAGATTTAAATTCATTATAATCACTATTAAATTGTTCCTTTATTTCACTAAAACTTCATTTTAACCTGTCTATCTTTGTTATACTATTTGTAGTTACCTTAACACTATTTCTTCGTTCTATGTTATCTTTTTCTAAATTTCGCGAAATGACTATTAGTTCTTCTAACAAATATTTAAATTCTTTTATTGGGACTGGCATTGACTATATACTAAGTACCATATAATTCCATTAATTAATAATTGTTTCCATTAACCATATTTTTCTTCCATTAACAATATATTTTTCCATTTACATTATAACATTAACCATATTTTTCCAATAACATCATTTTCGTTATCCATATATTTTGCGCTAACTGTATATTTATTACCACTACTTTTTCCATTGACAATATCCATATATTTTTTCCATTAACATTGTATATATACAAAATTTTCCTATAACAATATTTTTCCATTAGCAATATTTTACCATTAACAATATACATAATTTCCATTAGCTATAGGTAGGTATACATATATTTTTTATTAACCATAACTTATCCATACTATTAATTTTTGCTGTGCTTCAATATTTCTAGCATGAGCCCTAATTACTTCTTCTTTGCTTTGTGTTGTCCCCATTTTCGTTGTAATTTCTAATATTAAGTTCTTACGGCAGGATCGCCGGTGGTCTCAATCAACCTATTTACAATGTATACACAAGTACTACAACTAAGCACTAAATTATATACAGTACGCATCTTTATGTACACTTTCTAATAACTATGCTATATCTATATTACAACTTTTAGAACTGTAAGTTTAAAACATTTCACATATTTAACACTTTTTCGAACTTGAAGTTCCAATAGGTGGAGCAAACTAGTGCAAACTTAACCTTAAATCACCAAAAAAGGTTGAAATTGAAAAACTAGATTTAAACCTCATTTCTGTAAAGAAAAGAAGAATCAAGGAAAGGGAACAACATAACCCTTCGAATTCAAAGTGACAACAAACGAACGGCTAACTCTTTCTATTTTTTTTAACCCGTACTTGTTCACAAATTAAAATTGCCAACTTTTAAAGTTGTAGGGGAGACATGGACAAAACGAAATACGGTTTTGTTTTTTAAACATTATTTTTTAATACAGAAAACCAGATACATAAAGATCAAACTTACAATTCTTGATCTTCTACGAACTAAAATATTGTCTTCTTGTTAGAAAAAATAAAAACCACATTGTTGTGATTACTTAAAGAGAGATCTACAAAAAATCATTTTGTCCATTCTATCCGGACAAAATGACAATGTCTATTGACTCATAAACAAATATCTTAGTTTTCTTTGGTTTATCAGCACATGATGCATCTGCCCAATGTCCACATGTTAAGCAGCGAAGCCAGCCTTCTCCAGGCTTAAATCATGAAATAAGTCATTATTACATTAAATACAAGGACAATGGACAATCGTCACCCTCCGCTAGTGCGTCATTTGTAAGATCATTAAGAATATTATCTTCGTCATCATTTTCTGTGTTTCGATCAATATGCTCTTTACTGATCTCCTCTTTTTTTCAACTGGTCCTTTTGGTTCTTGTTTATAAGGGGCTATGGACAAAATGACATACTGTGTCATTTTATCCATTCGAACTGTATGTCATTTTGTCCAAAACACATTCTATTTTATTCATAACCTAAATGTCGGTGTAAAAACAAAAGACAGCGTTAAAACCATTGATATCAAAAAAAAAACTATAAACAAAGCACTTCATTCATAAAATCGTTGCGCGCCAAATCATTCATCCGTTTAAAACATGCCATGGATGCTACTAAGAGAGGTAGATACAGTGGAAAACAGCAACACTGTCCAACATTCCTGGCGGCTGCTTCTTCCAACACCAGTGGCATGCTTTGTTGTAATACATTTTTGTTATCCTAATATTACTAATGTGTAGATATATGTAAAACTACACCAATGGATTCGATACAAGTGAATACAAACTCACTTACTTGTGAAAAGGAACTTATCGGTTTAAATAGTCCAATTTTTTGGAAACTTAACACTGCCACACCATATTTAAATGGTTTTCCGCAAAATAATGTCAGCTTCTTTCAAGAAAAACGCTTAAACGCTTCTCGAAGACACAAAATAACACAATTCCACTTTCGAACAATGTAGCAAATGTCAACGGATTTTATGAATGGTCGCTTTTGTCACTTTTCAGTTTATAGTAAACCGTCAAATAGCGTTGTCATTTTTACTTAATATCTTAATAATTTATCACAGTCAGAAGGGAATAAAAGTTTATTCGGCTATGATGCATAAAATAGAACAAAATGTGAATATTAATACTTTTTATTACTTAATACTTATTTATGTGTTATTAGATGAAAATATAGTCAAATAAATGTCGTGTAATTCTGTATTGCTTGGATGGCATCAATCAGGACATTTTGTACCTACACTTTGGCAACCGTCTGAAGTCAATACAATCCACCAGTTTGTAGTGCAAATTCAATGACTGATTGCTTTGAATAGTAAATAACGTTGTCTTTAGTTTTTTTAAAGTCTATGGTTAAAACTCTCTAGACCCTAGGACAGGGATGGCGAACCCTTTAACATCCAGGTGAAATTTCTTTTCAAAAAATGTTTTACGTGGCCATGACGTGCCAACAATACGGGTAACATACATGCGGATAGGTATTACACTGTAATAATTTATAGTACCTCAATCAATGACGTGCCGAGAATATTCTATCGCGTGCCACTAGGATAATGAAACAAGATAGCTAATCAATGTAAAAAAGTTCAGAAATATTAAATTAAACTCACGTTAGACTCGATGGATTATTCGTATTTAGAATTTTCCCAACAGGCACAAATATTGCGACACACATCTAAGTTAAACCGCTGCGGTTTAACAACTAGCGCATGCACAGGTTGTAAGAAATGCCACAGGTCACTTGACACTCTCTCTACCAACTGTTTATAGTATTATATGGCTAATAGGTCATTTTACTCATATATTTCATTTCGTCCATATCTCCCCTATATATAAAGAAGATAAATGAAATAGAATCTGTTCCCCATTTGTGGGAACAGGATGGTATGCTATATTGGCCTCCAACGAAAAGTGAGACGAGGTCCATACAGTGTGATGCTACTTCTGTGCCAGGGACATTTAAATGGACCAAATATTCTTGCATAGCAAAAACAAAAGGTATATCTCAGTTCTCTAGTGCATCAAAAACGGCAGATTTATTATGCTAAGAGCAATCTTCAACTAAAGATGACGAAGATGCAGAAACAAATAAACAAATCAGTTTTAAAAGAGCCTCGAAACTTCGCACTAAGCTGTTCTTGGATATGCTGGCTCAGTTTCAATTTTTTTCTGTAATATGTCGACGAATATTTAAACCTTTTTGTTTATTTACTAATTTTCTTTAATTTTTGACTTTTTAACTTTGCTTATTGTCATTTGACTTTAATGGCAACCTTTGACAGAAAAAAGAAGAAGCAATTTAGTTGGCCTTTACAACGTTCTTGTACGTTGAATTTTTCTCCGTAGCAACAGGCGACGTTTAGTGACGTTAACGTGTGCAACGTTTACTAACCTAACGAATTTTGACCTCGCCAATGGTCTTTCCTTTGGAGACGTTTTAAGGGAGAACTTAAATTTTCGATATTTAACGTCGCGGTACTAAACTAAAATATATTAACGTAAATACGAAGGAAGCAGAACAACGTTAAATTTTGTTAAAAATTAGTTGCAGGTCGGAGAATTACTAAAAGATGTTACTTGGGCAGCCAATTAGTGTAACTTGAACTCAGCTTTTTTTTGGTTGATATAGACATGGGGCCCATTAGACCAAACTTTACCGGGTGGGGGACTTTTGAAAATTTGCGGAATGGCTCTGCTGTGTCACGCCGATTCACGTTACCTACTCATTTTTAACCGACTTCACGAGGAGGTTATCAATTCGATCCGTATGTGTAATCATTTTTTTATGTATGTTCCCTCCTAATTCTTGAACGGATTAACCGATTTCGATAATTTCTTTTTCGTTGTGTCACATGTCAATTTTGGGGCTAGCGAGGTCAGAATATCAAATCTTTTCTAACAAATGTTCAAAGAAATGTTATGGGTGTATGGGGGGGGGGGGGGGGAGAGAATAAAAAGTTCGATTGAGAATTTCTTCAAAAATGTTAACTAACTTATCATTTTCGGGGCTATGCGGTCAGAAAATCTAATTTTGTCTAACCGACATTAAAAAAAAAAACTTTACTGGGGGAGGCAATTTCTCCAAAAATGTTAACTCACATGTCATGTTCAGGGATATTTAGGTCAAAAAACTTAATTTTGTGAAACAGGTATTAAGAAAGTTGACGGGGGGGGGGGGGGGGATAAAGAGAAGCGACTGTCAATTTCTCCAAAGATGTTAACTAATGGGCCATTTTCGGGGTTAATGAGGTCAGAAAAGCTAAGTTAGTGTAACGGATGTAAAAACAGTTACAAGTTCTTTTAAAATGTTAACTATGTCATTTTCAGGGTTACTGAGGTTTTAAAATCCCATATTACATGGACATTACAAATTTAAAGAGGGGACGATAGGATAGGGGGGGGGGGAGAATAGGTGAACTCAAAACAGTGAAATAATTTTATTTTTCAAAAAATGAACCGGTTTCACAAAAAACCCAAAAAGTATGAAATAATATTTTTACGTATTTATAACTGTTGTTAATGGTAAACTTAATTTTGTTCAAAGTAAGGTAACTTGTACACCAAAGTTCTAAACTTTGAAGTCGGCGCAATTTCACAGTATTAGGATCCGTAATGATGATTCAGAAACAATTAATACTTTAAAGTTCTTTCTACTTTAAAGTTCAGAACTTTTGTGTACAAATTACTAAAAGTCGAACGCAATTAGGTTAGTAATAAATAACTAAAAATATTACTCTTTATTGACAATTTGTTAATATATTGTCATTAAGGATACCTATTATACTTTAGAATTGCGCCGACTTCAAAGTTCAGAACTTCGGTGTACAAGTTACCTAACTTTGAATAAAATTAAGTTTACCATTAACCACAGTAAGTAAAAATATTATTTCACAATTTTTGGGGCTTTTTTGTGAAGTAGGTTCATTTCTTTAAAAAAAAATTATTATATATTATCATATACAGGGTGTCTAAAATAGGTGATACCACTATTGCTATCTCCGAAATGGTAAAAGATACGAGGTCGGTTAAATTAGAGAAAATGTGCCATTTCTAGTCCTCATTCATATTCCGTTTACGGAGTTGCCAAATTCTCTACAGTTTCTTATCTACAGGGGATTTTTTAAAAATAGTCAAAAATTTAATTCTTAAATATCTCGAACACTATTATAGTTAGAAAAAAGTTGTTTTTACAAAAATCACACGATGTTTCACCTTCTCTAAAGTAACGTTATTGTTTTGTTTATACCGTTTGTTTTTACTGAGTTACTGATACTAACTTGTTTTTTTCAAATATGGGCCTGGATTTTTTGCTGCATTTTTTGAAAGAATACTTACCCTTTACAACTGTGGATCACTTGATTATGTTTTTCGACGTTTTGGTGAAGAATAGTTTCATCATCAGGATATTCTACCAGTACGGACCTGGCATTTTTCAAGTTAATGCGCCATTTCACGACCTATTATGGCGACAATTAGGTCAGAATCAGTAACTATGGATTAAATTGTTTTAACTGGTAAATTTTAATTATAATCATGATTACTAACCAGGACCCTCAAGTTTGTAAAATTGGTCCAACGCCTGAAAAAAGCATAAGCTTAGTTTTAATTATAAGAAATCCTAATAATTAATTCTTAGAGGCGTGATTGGCTTCATGTGGTCAGTCCAATCGAGTCCATCAACCTGTTCGTCCGCCCGACCATATGTTATAATTCAACGCAACGTCAAAAAGTAAAGCAGAAAACAGATTTTAGATTCGAATTCCTTATAATCCTAACCCAGTAAATATGACAATGGTTTTATGCTAGAATATAGTTAAAGGTCTTTAATTTGAGATAATATGGTTTGTTTTCAAAGTCAGTAAATAGTAATTCAACTGTACCAGCAGAAATGAAACCATTAGGTAAAATAGGATTACTTGGTATTATCCTTTGAATGAAAGGTGATTTTTGGATACGAAAATATTAAAAACGTAAATAATGAAGACGTATCATCAAGGGTGCCTTTTACAATATGTAGTAAACTTAACCACTTGTTAGGTGCTGTTAATAAAGGCCACTAATTATATCTGATCTGAGTCTGCTAAACTTTTGCTTTCAGTAACGCATTGGCTTAAGTGCAATTTGACAAACTTTACTGACCAAAGGGTTCTGGTTAGTAATCATGAACATAGTTTAAAATTAATCAGTTGAATAATTTAAACCACAGCGATAGGTTGTGAAATTGTGCCTTAACATGGAAAATTCCAGGTCCGTATCGATAGAAAATCCTGATGATGTTGTTATTCCTGATCAAAACGTCGGAAACCATAATCAAGTGATACATAGTTGTAAAGGGTATGAAGTATTCTTTCAAAAAATGCAGCAAAAAATCCAGGTCCGTATTTGAAAAAAACAAGTTAGTATCAGTAACTCAGTAAAAACAAATGGTATAAACAAAACAATAACGTTACTTTAGAGAAAGTAAAAAATCGTGTGATTTTTGTAAAAACAACTTTTTTCTAACTATAATAGTTTTCGAGATATTTAAGAATAAAATTTTTGACTATTTTTAACAAATCCCCTGTAGATAAGAAACTATAGAGAATTTGGCAACTCCATAAACGGTATATGAATAGGGACTAGAAATGGCACATTTTCTCTAATTTAACCGACCTCGTATCTTTTACCGTTTCGGAGATACCAATAGTGGTATCACCTATTTTAGACACCCTGTATAGAGGGTCCGAACAGTCTTAGTACTGGCAAATATCTTTGCTGTTAGTAAAGATAGAGACACTAAATTTTAGGTGTATTCCGTTGGATAATAAATCTCCTTCTTTATGTAATTTAACTTTTTCAACCCCCTTGAGGGGTGGCGCTAGAGAGTTGAGGTCAAAAATTTTCTTCAAAAATCGATTTTATTACTGCCAATAAGTTCATGCTGGTCATTTTGAACAACTTTTAAAGTAATAAGAGAAATAAAGGTAGGTATTTACTACATAGATTTTTAATTTTTCTTTTCACGATTTTTAATTTTGCCATTTAAAAACAAATTAAGATACCTACGTACCTCGGGCTTGCGGTAAAATGTTTCTTTTTTGAAGACCTTTAAAATAAGGCATATGGTTGCATTTAAAAGTTTTAACCTCATCTCCCTAGCGTAACACCTCAAGGGGGTTAAAAAAGTTAAATTACATAAGAAAGTAGATTTATTAACCAATCAGATACACCAACAATTTGGTGTCTCTCATAGCATTGTATTATGCAGCGTATCCATCAGGAAAGTTCTTATCAAATGGGAAAATTTTTTATTATTGATTTTGTGAAAAAAAGTCAAAAAAAGAAAATATCATTGCCATTCAAAAATTTGAGTTACAATATACAGGGTGGCTCAAAAATATAATAGTCCTAATCCATGTGTAGCTAAAAAGACAAAATCGTTATTTACACTGTAAATGTGCTAGAGTTGATTTTTTTACGTTGTTGAATTAGGTTTGAAACATAGAGGAAGTCCCAAAAATAAAATTAATTTTTTAATATCGACTTTACAAAAAAGGTACCTATATCTTCATAAAAAGTTCTACATTGTAGAAAAAGAGGATGGTTATTCAAAAACTTGACGTAGGACAATACAGTCTGGCTCAGAAAGGTGAAAGTCTCAATTGACGGAAAGTTAAGGAAACACCAAATCTTTATTTTTTAAAGATAAACTGCCACCGGAAATGTAGCAACGTTTTTTGTGTTAGTGAATTCGGTGGAGTAATATAAACCCCAACTGTGTGATTCTATGCCGTGATCAAACTTATTTTAAGAAAAACGTATTGTGTGGTATTTTGAATGATTAAATATGGGCCCATAATTTTTCCGCGAGAACATTACAAGTGACGCTTATTTAAATTTCCTAAAAACCGAATTTATAAGGGAGCTTCCACTAAATTTAAGGCATGACTCTTTGGTATCAGCATGATGGCGCTCCTTGTCATAGCGCAGCAAGAGTGACCGAATACTTAAACGAAGCTCTTCCCCGGCGCTGGATAGGAAGAAACTCGAAAATTCCGTGACCACCTAGATCGCCTGATATTGCTCCGTTGGATTTTTTATGGGGGCGCTTAAAGGAAATGGTTTACGAACGTATACCTTTTCAAGATATTGAACATCTAGAGGAAACCATTAGGCTATGTACACAAGAAATTACTCCTTCTATAATAAGGAAGTTAGTAACAAAGTTCTCAAGGAGAACTCTAATTTGTATTTAAAAGGATGGAGGTTACGTGGAGGTTTAAATTAATTTAGTTATGTAGTCATGACTAATATGTTTTTGCCTTAATATTCTTTTGTTATTAAAATTGCGTTAAATAAAAATAAATTTTCAATCACCTTGCACGTATCATTTCAAGTTTAAGTACTTACCTATAACTTAATTAGTAACCTTGCACAAATACCACAGTCGTAAATTCAAATTTAGCTTACCCTTGTTTTAAGGTCAGTTCAGAGTTTTAAATTTTTAGCGACCCTGTATGTCTTAGAGCAAATTTTTGAATGCCAATGCTCTTTTTTTCACAAAGTGAAACTTTTTATGTACCTTTTTTGTAATCGCGATAATAAACTTAATAAAACATTAATTTTAATTTTGGTACCTCCTCTAACCTAATTTACTAACATAAAAAGTTAGTACATTTATAGTAGCAGTTTATCTTTAAATAACGACTTTGTGTCTTTTTAGCTGAGCGTGGATTGACTTTTATAATTCTGGACCACCCTGTATGTCCTAGATCCAATTTTTCAATGGTAATGCTATTTTTTACGATGCAGAACCTTTTATGACGAGCTACTTTTTTTCGAAAAATCAATAATAAAAAAATTTTCCATATGGGACGAACTTTGATGGATACGCTCTATATATGTATAGAATGACTTTTCCTCTAAACATTAGAAATTAAATTCATTTTTGGTATAGGCACGTCCATCTGGGGACACATACATACTCCATTATTCTATTTATATCGTTCAAATATTTTCGGCGAAGTTTCGTCGTTCGCTACTGTCTACAAGGCACTCAAAACACGTCTGGGAAGAGGACGAGGACGGATCGCATGAAAAAGCAAAACAGGTGTAAAATAAAGTAAGCAAGCTTGTGCTATGCTCTGATAAATCATTTTATGTTTTATTTAAAAAAAAAGGCAAGTTCTAATAAGTTACTATCTGCTTCTAACTCTAAAGTTAAACTAAAATTTATTCATCCCAACTCACATTGTTTTTACTTATAATTGCAGTGATGTAATAAATATAATCTTAATTGTAATTTAATTGCCACTAGAGTCATATTGTTAAACAGGAATAGAATTCTTTATCAAAATTGAAGCTAAATATTCAAATTATCTTTTAATAACCAACCAGGTTTATAAAGCCTGAGGACTCTCAATTCTTTAACTTTTTTTAATTGTTGCTTATGCACCCCTGTCCGATGGAAGGGTTGTGAGGGCTCTCTAAACGCAGTACGTACAAATAAAAATAGAGACAAAAATTTGACTGTACCTACTTGATTTATAATTAAATAAGAATAATATTCCTAAATCTTTCATGTATAAGAAAAGTATTTTTATTAATTAACTCGTGGCTTCGCCTGCTTGGATTACTATCTTTTGTAATTTTACTTTGGTAGTTTTAACCAGAAAATAATCAATATTTTTGTAACGGTTATTTTATTTTGCTTGTTAATAAGTTGTCGTCAAAATCCTAGAAGTTATTCCATTATTTCTGCGATTTGCTTGATTTCCAAATGATTTTTATTTTGTGCGTTGACGCTAGAGTTAATTCAGTTGCATTATTGTGAAAAATATATACCCAAATTACCCTTTTCTTTGTAAATCAGTAAAGAAACTAAGAAATCGATTCATAGCACAAAACTCAGTTACTTTGTTATTAAACTTGTCAACTTAGTCCTTACGAATTAGATCGGTCTTGGAAAGAGTGAATCTGGCGGCTCTTTTCAAGAGCCTAATATTTTCTTAATAATATTTAATTAACAAAAATACATCCGAAAAAATTTTATGTTTCGAGGCTATAAAAGTCGAAGAAAAATCAAAAACAATTTTTAATAAAAAGGTCTCTGCACAATCCTAATGTATATGACTCGCATTTTACTTTAAAATGTTTAGATGATCAGTTAGATATTGCATGAAAAACATTACGTTAAAGCTTCCGAGGGCATCGCTTGGAGGAATCGAAAGTGATGGACTTTACGGTCTTGTTGGCCATTGTAAAGTCTTCTGTCAGCTTAGTACGAAGACGGACCAACCTCTGAACAGGTCAATCACTTGTACCGGTGAAACGTCAAGAATAAATGCCACCTTACGCGACGACCAACAAGCCCGAAATTTTTTTTTTAGAAAATTAGTCCGTACACCAGATTTACAAACATTGATTTGGTATCTCCTTTAAGGGTAAAAAAGACAAATAATAATTCAAAATGAACATATTTATTTATCAGTTAATCAGTTAACAATTTGCCAGTTACAAATAACCAAATAATTATTTTACAACATTTCTAAAACGAAACAAAAATAACAAATAATTGCACTCCAACTGTTTATTTAACATTATTTAATATAAATAAATTACGTGTTATTTAAGAATTAAATAATATTATTCATATTTACAGTATTGATGTTTAGTTACGAAAATGATTCTCTAAGATTGGGTTTATCAGTGCGGTACCAAGAACTTTACTAACAGCTAAATCTTAGGCTGGAAATGCATCCAATTTTTTCTTCCAGACATCAGACAACAATCGTCGGACGCGATGAATGTGTCCTTAGCGAGTGCACCGAGAAAGTGTGTGAAATAATAGTCGGACAGCCCGATCTGGTGCGTGAATGGTATTTCTAATCCAATAGTCGGATCAGATAATCGGATGTATGTTTCCAGCCTTGACATCAATTTTACAATTTTTGACTAGTGCTCCATGATTATTATCTTACAGTTAAGGTACATTAATAAACCCAAAGTAAATATTATTGAGTTTCATTTCAGTATTCTACCATTACATAATAAATGGTGGATTATTATTACAGTATATTTTAGTGGACTGATAGATGGTTTAAAGATCCAATATACAATTTTTTTAGTTTTAATTTAAATGTAACGTCAAGTTGTTGATTCTTTAGTGAAAAAGAAATTCTATGAATTAAATTTACGCGGAAACACAGATCAGAAGGGTAAACATTCCCAAATTTTAATCGACAGCCAACAAATGCTTTATGGGACAGAAATGGGTTTCCTTTGACTCAGTTTACGTTTTATGTTTTTTTTAACTATTATCGTATAATATAACTAAACACATAATAAAGAACTTGTATCTATACTTTTCAAAAAATATTTCTGTAAATAAAATTTAAAGAGTTTTTCTTTGGGTTAGCACATCTACATTGATATAATATGTGTGCAGGTTAGCAAATCGATAATAGTACTAAGGCGAAAAATGTGACATAAATTACGATTTATTTCCTTAGGTTGGACAGATATACAAAGTATCCCAAAAAAGTAAATATGAGTGAATTTTTTATTCTTCTTCTTTCTAGAAAAGCTCTAACTCTGAGTAAACTACAAAATTTTGTAGACATCCTTGATATACGGGGGCCTTAAAACATTATTTAGGAACAAAGACCATTTGTATTTGAATATAAAAAAAATATTTTAAGTTGAATAGCTAAAGAGATATGACCTAGTGGAAAAGAACAGCACCCTAGAAAAAATACATAAGATCGATTAAGTAAGTTATTAAAAGAAGCTAGGCTAAAATTGTTATTTATGAAATAAATTTTGGAAACCCGAGCCACAAACTTTTCAATTATTTCCAAATTCTATATATATATATATATATATATATATATATATATATATATATATATATATATATATATATATATATATATATATTAAAGATTATTTTTTATGGACACGCTGGCTGCTTCATAAATATAAAGTGTTATAAAAATAGGTTAAATAATTTCTATGGCTCAAATTACTGCTGGCATGGGCTAGTACTGTCCCTTCCTGATCCAGCACTATCTCTATACTCAATTATACCAGTCACAGAAGTAGCAGTTGCCACAGGATTCGAACTTGTGGCGAGATTAGCAATATCACTAAACCAATGGTTCAACCGTTCTGGTAGAACCGGAAGTGGTTTTCATATGACGTGAGCCGGTAACGGCTCGTTTCGGAATTCGTCGTTTTTCATTATAACACATACTGGTCTTTTTATTGGTTCGGGACTTGGCGACCTTCGTGTAAAAGCGGGCGGACACATATTACAAGGATTGCTATTATTCATATTTTGTGGAATATTATTCATTGGCCAACTAATATTTGGGGGGTATAAATGGCTATTACTGTATAACAGGGCCAATTCCGCTGCAAATTTTGACTCATCCGGATGCCGGAAGGGATGATACAAATACGGCAATGGAGGAAATAATGATCTTGATAATTTTAAATGGTCAGAATCTGTGTTTAAAATTGACGTTAGTCCTGATGATGTAGAAATTGGAGGCATTAAGGTTCTTTGCAGACTGGCGTTGTCCATTGAAGGTGGCATAAGATGTGACATTGAAAAGCCAAATTTTGGTTCTTTCTTCATAAGGGGTTTCGGTTTTCGTCTTGGACGGTACTTGTAATCTGGGTGTTCTTTCATATGTAGGGCCCTGAAACAAAATTATTTTTGTTACAATTTTTTTATAATTTTGCAGTTTCTTTTTCATTTCATTGTTGGCTTTCATCAATCTAATTATATTATAATATATTTTTTAATACATATAATTTAGCCGCTGTTGTTACTAGCTTACTTTTAGGAAACGGTGGGAAAAATAGCTATAGAAATTTTGGTACAATTAAAATTTTACAGGAATCAAAAAGATGATTTAAGCCAAAAAGAACATGCGGGAAAAAAGAAAGAAAAGCAATATAATTTATATTCCAAAATTACTTTAGAATACTGGTCCTCCATTTTTACTTCTCCCGCTAGCGGAAGTGTTCTATTCGTGAAAAAATCATCTCTTGAGAGTTTATCATTTTTTCACGTTTTGGGGTCCTTAGATAACGGAAATCATTTTTTCTCATTTCCGTCCGTCTGTATGTTTGGCTGTCTGTCGGTCTGCCTGTTGGCGCGAGAGCTTAAAAACTACCTGATTAAAAAAATTAAATTTTCTATAGATTGGGTTTCACTTTGGTTCGAAACTTCCGCTGAATATACTCGTATATAGGCACAGGATGAATACCTTATAGAACTAAATTCTATTTTCTGTTGCTCTAACTCCAAAACGACCGACTTGAACAAACCTGAGGCAAAAACTTATTGACTGGTTGTATTTTACTGCAGTACTTAAGTTGTTATTATTCGTTTATAAATTAGGCTTCATACAGAGTGCAATTTTAAGTATATATTTTTTTTATTGTTACTTTACTTCGAAAGAAGTAGGAAAAAAATATTTGGGTGAAACCAAAGGTTTCAGTTACAATTTAGATTATTTATACAATATAGGGTGTCAAAATAAAAAAAAACGGTTTAGTTTTGCAATAACTTTAGAACATTTGTTTAAAAGAAATAATACACATTTTATATTCTACAGCTGGCGATTTTACGTGGAAAATTATCTTGTAAATTTTTATACACGGTATCCTCAGGATTGACCAGTCTCACTTAGGATTGACGGTGCGTCGGGCTTTGGTATAACAGTGTGATAAGAAATCTTACCGTAAGCACCGTACTTGAACGGTGCCGGTAAGAATAAGCACAACTGCACTAGTAGTATAAAATCTGCCAAGAAATCAAATAAATTCGCCGAAGATGCCATATCTAAATACAAACACTTTACTGAAAAGTTATTTTACATAGAATAGCGGAGACATATATATATATATATATATATATATATATATATATATATATATATATATATATATATATATATATATATCTATATATATATCTATATATATATATATGTATATATATACATATAGGTATATTTTTTTTATTGTTACTTTACTTCGAAAGAAGTAGGAAATAAATATTTGGGTTAAACCAAAGGTTTCAGTTACAATTTAGATTATTTATACAATGTAGGGTGTCAACATAAAAAAAAACGGTTTAGTTTTGCAATAACTTTAGAACATTTGTTTAAAAGAAATAATACACATTTTATATTCTACAGCTGGCGATTTTACGTGGAAAATTATCTTGTAAATTTTTATACAAGGTATCCTCAGGATTGACCAGTCTCACTTAGGATTGACGGTGCGTCGGGCTTTGGTATAACAGTGTGATAAGAAATCTTACCGTAAGCACCGTACATGAACGGCGCCGGTAAGAATAAGAACAACTGCACTAGTAGTATAAAATCTGCCAAGAAATCAAATAAATTCGCCGAAGATGCCATATCTAAATACAAACACTTTACTGAAAAGTTATTGTACATAGAATAGCGGAGACATATATATATATATATATATATATATATATATATATATATATATATATATATATATATATATATATATGTATATAATATACATATAGGTATATTTTTTTTATTGTTACTTTACTTCGAAAGAAGTAGGAAATAAATATTTGGGTTAAACCAAAGGTTTCAGTTACAATTTAGATTATTTATACAATGTAGGGTGTCAACATAAAAAAAAACGGTTTAGTTTTGCAATAACTTTAGAACATTTGTTTAAAAGAAATAATACACATTTTATATTCTACAGCTGGCGATTTTACGTGGAAAATTATCTTGTAAATTTTTATACAAGGTATCCTCAGGATTGACCAGTCTCACTTAGGATTGACGGTGCGTCGGGCTTTGGTATAACAGTGTGATAAGAAATCTTACCGTAAGCACCGTACATGAACGGCGCCGGTAAGAATAAGAACAACTGCACTAGTAGTATAAAATCTGCCAAGAAATCAAATAAATTCGCCGAAGATGCCATATCTAAATACAAACACTTTACTGAAAAGTTATTTTACATAGAATAGCGGAGACAGCACAATACCCTATCTAAGCCAACATATTCAGCTGGCGACAAAAGATAATGCCTTTATTGTGAGGACACATTAAGCACCTCCTGTGATCCTATTCACCAGTGAGAGATTGTCTATCTAAAGCTCTGTCTCAAAATCCTTTCGATTACAATGCTCCTTTCACGCGCCACTTCCTTTTGTTTCAACGCGCAATTGGATTGTGTATTTACATTACGACATGAGACGGAAGGATTGTCTCAAGATGATTCTGTTTGTAATTATTTATCTTGAAAAAAATGGAGTATTGTTAAATGAAAAATGTATGTGGGCAGAAAATTTATGGGAAACTAAGAAACGTGTGAGTATATTTTTACTACAAATACAATTTTCAGTAAAAGGAATCAGAAACTGCGTTGAAAATGAAATAAAAAAAATTGTTTCCTGCGCGATCATGCGGCGATTTGACAATTTTGTCTAACTCTTTTTCTTAATGTATGGGCTTAAACAGTAGTTTTAATAACTTAACAAGCTAGTCTGTAACTGATTTCACAACGCTATTAGTGTACAGCGTTTTATGAATGTGACATATACAGTGTAAAGTTCGCATCATGAGGAAAATTTCTGTATTAATTGGTTTAGGTAAATTTTAATATTTATCATAGTTTTTGCTTAAAACATTATGCCAATTGACGTGCGCATTAGCAATCACGTGAGTTTTTGTAATTGTAAAATTTGACATTTTTTCCAAAGAATAACGAAGAATGGCATTATTTTTCAAAATTTCGAAAGATGTCAAAGGAAGAAGTTGCTTGATTTTTATTTTTTACCCATATATTAATTTTAACCGTCTGGTGCAACTTTAATTTTATTAATTTTTTTTAGCCCGGTTCATTTCTGAATTATCTGAATTTAAGCAAATCTGCATAATAATATTTTTTTATATTAAAAATCACATTTTTATCGAAATTATTCTTGTTACTAAATGTTCTAAATTATTGTTTTTTAGGGAAATAAAAACTACACCAATCATCAATTTACCAAACTCGATGCAAAGTTTATTTCATTTCTACTAATAGCTACAAACCTACGTTTATTATAATTTTTATGAAGTAGATACGTAAATCGAATTGAAATTACCTATATTACTCTTAGATGTATGATGATTGAATAGAAATTGTTGAATTTAATGAATTTTAATTCAATGATTTCACTGCATTCTTACATTTTTAAGAGTCAGTCGTTAGTAGAAAAGGCCTTCTTTGTTGAAAGTGCACTAATAATTTATTTCAAAATGTTTATTATTATTTTTCTTATTGGAATTAAGTTCTTTAGTTATTTATACAAATTAAATCAGCTTTGCATCAAGGTTCATGAAGTTTTAGTTGTGTATTTTTTATTTTCCTAAAAAACAATTATATGTAGAACGTTCAATAACAACAATAAATTCGGAAGTTGATTTTAGTACAAAAAAATATTATTATGCATGCTGATCGCTTAAACTCTGATAATTCAGAAATGAACATAACTGTGAATTACGATTACAATTATTATTAGGATCAGTCGATATTGGTGGTTCAGCAAAATCTCCTACGTTGCTTTTGCTAATTTTGAGCCTATTATGTTATTGTTCGTGTAGTTTTACACCATTCTGCAATTTCTCCTACTTGAAAAACATTTAAAGCAGTATTTTAAGTCAATAATAATAATTAGTTCATCTATGCACACATCGTCTAACGTTTTTGTTGCGTCTACTGGAAAATTATAAGGAATATAGTTATTTTAAGATGCGTTTCTGGGTACAACAAATTTTTTTGAATATTTAGGCTTTCAGACTGATCAAGTGATATTGATATTTGAAATATATTTTCATAGAACTGAGTAGATTGGGTATGATAAAATATATTTAACGGCACTTTCTATTTATTTTTTATCAGTTTTATTCGTATTACAGAGTTGACCATTGAAACCCAGAGAAAGGTAGTAAATATGTGATTCAATTTTTAACTTTGTCAGTTAAAGCAATTATTAATATACTATTTAACTATCTCTTCTGCTTTAGAATTAACAATAAATTAACAAATTTACTTAAACAGGAATAAATTAATCTATTAAATTATTCATCTGGGAAACCCTCAATTAGGTAATTTAAAATGTAATTCTTTTGTCAAAGTTTTGACAATATACTTTTTTTCACCGAAAAGTGTCAAACAGTTTTGCGTTGTTTTCTTATGAGAAATCAAGGGAAGAGAATATAGATGCAGAAAGAAAGCTTTGGATGTATATTGTTTAAGTAGCAACGCAGTCAAGCACATAGATACACCCATAATTTTTACATTTTAACAATCTCACAATTAAGAAAAAAGCTTTATTTTGGAAATCCAGAACTTGTGAATAATTTTCACAAATTAGTAAGCACTGATTGTGCAATGTTTCTGTTTCTATGTTTTATGCATAAGTAACGTTTGATAAAAAAAACGCTCTCAAGATATGCCGTGGAATCAATCACTTAAGTCTTTAATTATTACCTTAGACTTTAAAAAACTAAAGACAAAGTTATTTACTATTCAAAGCAACCAGTCATTGAATTTGAAATAAAAACTGGTGGATTATATTGACTGGTCAACTGCAGACGGTTGCCAAAGTGTAGGTACAAAATGTCCTGATTGATGTCATCCAAGCAATTCAGTATTACACGACATTTATTTGACTATATTTTCATCTAATAAAATTAGCATCAATAAGTAATAAAACAAGTAATACTCACATTTTGTTCCATTTTATGCATCATTGCCGAGTAAACTTTTATTCCCTTCTCACTGTGATAAATTATTAAGTTATTTTGTAAAAGTGGTAACGCTATTTGAGGGTTTAGTACCAGTTTTACTATGAATTGAAAAGTGACACAAGCGACCATCCATAAAATTCGTTGACGGTTGCGACATTGTTCGAAAGTGGAATTGTGTTTGCGAGAAGCGTTTTCTTTGAAGACGCTGACATTATTTTGTGAGAAAACCTTTAAATATGGTGCGACAGTGTCGCAAAAACTTAGATTATTTAAACCCATAAGTTTCTTTTCACACGTAAGTGAGGTTGTATTCACTTGTATCGAATCCAGTGGTGTAGTTTTACATATACCTACACATTAGTAATATTAGGGTAACAAAAATGTATTAGGTACAACCAAGCACGCTACTGCTGTTGGAAGAGGCAGCCGCCAGGATGTTGGACAGTGTTGCAATGTTATCCACTGTGTCGACCTCTCTTAGTCGCATCCATTGCATGTTTTAAACGGATGAGTGATTTGGCGCGAAACGATTTTATGAATAAAATAAGCCTATAGTTTTTTTTTATGTCAATGATTATTACTCTTGAAAGGTAACATAAGTGGTAAATTAAAAATAGAACTGTCAAGTTCTGAAGTTATTATTTTTAAGAAAACTAAATATGGTAATCACGGCAGAACAAAAAGCTTTTATGATCGAAAGTTACTTTAGAAATGGTAGAAGGGTTGGTTGCCACTCGCCATCAGAATTTTCACACATAGTCATGGATTTCGACCAGTTTCGCCAAGTCTTGATTAGATCTGTGGCTTTGTTTAGAGAAACAGGAAGTGTGAATAGAAAGGAAGGCAGTGGGAGACCCAAAGTTAGCGCTGCACAAAAAGTAGAAGAATTCAGGCAAATTGTTAATGAACACCCACAAACCATTATTTGGCGTTTAAGCCAGCAAGTAAATGTATCTTACGGAACCTGCAATATAATCCTGAAATGTGAACTGCATATGCACGCTTATCGTCTAAACTCAGTCCAAGAATTGTTACCAAACGACAAGCCGTAGGGAATGTAATTTTCGGGGTGGTTTATGAGTAATTTGCATAATAATAGAACCGTATTTGAAAAACCGTGTTCACTGACCAGGCATGGTTTTACCTCTCTGGTTATGTAAAATGTCAACAAATGAAAATGTGGAGTTCTGAAAATCCACATTTCTTTATAGAGAAGCCTCTGAATTCCCAGAAAGTTGGCGCGTGGTCGGCCATATCAAAAAGAAGGTTAATGGGACCGATTTTTTTGAAGGGACTCCCGATTCGGCGCGATACCGTAATGAAATTTTAGAAAATTTTGTCAACGCATTAGGCGATGAAGAGATGCGACAAGGCTCCTTCCAACAGGACGGCGCATCAGTTCACGTAACTCTTGATAACATAAGTTTTTTGAAAGAATTTTTCGAAGATCGAATCATTAGGCGTAATATGCCAGTCAGGTGGCCGCCACGGTCCTGCGATCTCACGCCGTGCGAGTTTTTTTATGGCCACACATTAAAAACTCGGTTTTCAAAACCCCTTGTGAAAATTTAGAAAACCTAAGGGTTAGAATTACAACTAAATTTGAGGAGATTAAGAACTCCCCCCAAGTGCTCTCCAATGTTTTTGATGCTGTAAAAAGAAGAATGAGAAGATATTTGGAAGCCGAAGGTGGACACGTCTTTCATTTAGTTTAAATTTATAATTTTTAGTTCCTTTGCTGTATATATTTTTTTTAGTTCTGTATTATGCAATGACAATAATGTAATTTTCTTAAAAATGAAAGCTTCAGAACTTGGCAGTTTTATTTTTCATTCATATATACCGTTTACCTATGTTACCTTTCAAGAGTAGTAGAGTAGTAATTCAAGACATGCCTGATTGATTCCACGGCATACTTTGAGGACTTCTTTTTTGATCTTACATTACTTTGTACATACTTTTTTTACATTTTTATTTTATTCTCTTAGGGCAGCTGTCCAACAATTTGGTATGGAAAAGTTCGATAAGAACTCGTTTGATGTATTTCAGAAATATATAGGCAGTTATTAACTTAAATAAATAACTAACTCCATACATTATAACAAAAACTTATAAACAAACGTAATTCCTTTTGTAAATAGAAATAGTGGAACAAATTTTCACAAATTGCTACAATGCGACAATTCCCACAAGTATTTGGCGAGACGCGGCGCGGCGCTCTCATCTTAATAAACAGAGATTTAAAATGATTCACTACAAAGCAGGTCGTCTGTTTTACAAAAGATAACAGCTCGCGCTTCAGAATGGGGCTTTATGCATCCCATTATGGGGACTTACTGAGCGGATTAGACAGGGCATATTAATAAAGTCATAATGCTGTGTTATGGAGACAACGCGATCTAAATACTTTATGTGCGTTTGAGGATTAAGACTGTAAACAATACCTTTGATTTATTGTGCATACATTATCCTTAATTAGTAGATGTGAGTTGTTTAGGTGCTAGATAAACTCAAGCCTTGCAGAAAATGACATATGTTATCTTACTGAATCATATTGTTGCTCAATTACAAATTAAAAACTTCTTAATAATAATTTAAGTGGAGATATGTACCCGACGAAAGTATTTCTAAATTATTCCCAGATCAGCGTTAAATTAAAGCCGAATCAAATCGAGCTTTAAAAATAGTTCTTTTGGAACAGTTCTTTGTACCGAAAGAAGCTTGTTCCCAAAGTAGTCTCAAAAATAGTAACTTTGGGGACTATACCGAAGATTCGAAATTGACCCTAAAGTTGACAGCTCTTATTTCACAGCTACTACTTAATATATTGAATATTATTATAAGAGTTTAAACCCGTCCATGGGCGGACGTCACGTCCACCTACACAAAAGTACAGACCAAAAAAAAAGAGCAAGCTTACTTTTTTATTGTTTAGGGTTCTAAGAAATGTACACTATTTCATAATGGACCAAATATCTAAACCTGTTCTTGCGAAAACAGAACGGTTTGTTATCCTAACTTACCGATATTGTAGCATTTTTTTAATTTACTTGTACCTTCTGTCCATTTGGACTAATGATATATGAAAATTTTACGAAAACACGTTTTTTTAAAACTATATTTTCTCGAAAACAGAACTTTTTCAATAAAAAAGATATTCGAAAACGCGGGCTGTTTTCAAAATTTTTTTTTCTGAAACCAACTTCGAATTTTTTTAACCACTTTTTGAAACTAAATTTTTTCAAGAAAGTGTGTTTGTAGAAAGAACATTTTTTAAACATTGCTTCGAAAAAGACTTCAAATATTCATGTTAGAAAACAACACTTCTTGAAAGTAATTTACGACAGAGTAACAGAGCAAATACAACATGGATTTATTAGGACTGGATACGGGATGAGTTCACATTCTTTGAAGCCAAAACAAACCATTCTAAACGACAATGTAAACACAATTTGTAAATATTGGCCAGAACCTATTTTACCTTGTATTTTTGTACAAAAAATACGTTAGAAGCATCACAAGATTTACTAAAAGTAATAAAAGCCCTAAAATATTTAATTTTTCTGCTAAATAATAATAAATTTAAGTTAAAAAGATTTTATTATTTATAGGTTATGGTATTTCTAAAGGTGTTTATTTAAAGTCGCTCCGAGTCATTTATAAATCTATATAAATCTATACGTCGCACTCTTTCTTTTCTAGTTCATTAGACAAAGACGTACGTGTAACCGAGTGTTCAAACCGAGGTTCAGCCGTGTTCCTAAACAACCATAACAGACAGCAACACTTCACACTCCAATGCTATTTTATCTCTTTCTACTACCATTCTTGATTCAGTTTCGTAGTAATTAGTAGTCTTGTCTATGTTCGTAGTTTGTAAACTGCTCCCCCAAGAGAATAACAAACAACAAAATATAAGGCTTCACGTTCGATACGCTCACAGTATACGGATATCGAATCCTTATTATAATAAATCCATGAAACACAAGGAAACGATGACCTGGCCAAACACAAAAAAGGTTCGTTTAGGTTAGTTTAGGAAGTTTTTGTCATTTTTTAATTGACAATTTCTAAGTTAGTAGAGTTCATAATTTAAATTTAAAAAACTATACTTTCTAAAAAATATATTTCCGGAGAAAATATTTTGAAAATATTTCCTAAATCCCTTTTCTAAAAAGCATCTTTGAAAACGCGGTCAGAACATTTTTGAAAAAATGTAGGTTCGAAATATGTTTTCGAGAAAATATTTTTGAAAAATTTCGTTAATCCATTTTCGAAAAAGTTGTTTTTCAAAAAAAATACTTTCCAAAGTGATGTTTTTTAAAAAAAAAATTATTGGATTATTTGTCTCATTTAGAAGCCAAAACTATCCGGGGCAAATTTTGATAAGATCACAGTGAAGTGTAAGGAATGTTTTCAGAAACAATCTAAGAGCATGTGAATCAAAAATGCCAAAAAAGGCCTGCATTTTTTATATTACATATTAGTGTTGTTATAGTGACCTATTATTAATATATATATTCGGAATGGGAAAAACAATACTTTTTACAGAAGTTAAAGGTAAAAATGTGTGTTTGTTATGTAATACTTCTGCCTCCGTTGCTAAAAAAGGAAATATTGAGAGACATCATACAACTGTACATTCAAATTTTGAGAAATCATTCCCGTTACGTTCTGCCACCAGAAACGAAAAACTGAATCAATTGAAAAACCAGTTATTTGGACAACAATCAATATTTTTAAAAACAGTCGACAAAAACAAGGCTGTAACTGAAGCATCATATCGTGTGTTCCAGGTAATTGCACAGAAGAAGAAACCTTATGAAGACGGGGAAATGATAAAACAGGCGTTTTTAGAAGCTGCAGATTCGTTATTTGCTAACTTTAGAAATAAAGACGAGATAGTGTCTGCTATACGGTCTATGCAACTTTCTGCTAATACAGTGAATAGACGAGTAGAAGTAATGAGCAATGATATTTTTTTACAGTTAAGAAGTGACTTGGATAATTGTGTTTATTTTTCGCTGCAATTGGACGAATCAACAGATGTGGTTGACACCTCCCAGATGGCCGTGTTCGTCAGGATGGTTTTCAGTGATTTTACGATTAAAGAAGATCTTTTAAAGTTTATTCCTCTCAAAGGACATACTACTGGGCAAGAATAATTGTTTTCTCATCTCAAAAATCTTATTTCTTCTGAGAAAATTCCAATATCGAAAATGGTAGCATGCATTGACAACCGATGGCGCTCCAGCTATGGTGGGTTGTGATAAGGGTCTCGTGGCGTTATGTCGCAAAGATGAAAGTTTTCCGCAATTCCTCTGTTACCACTGCATTATCCATCAGCAAACATTGTGTGGAAATTTTTTAAAACTAAACAACGTTATGAAGTTGGTAGTAAAAATTGTAAGCAAGATTAGAGCTCAAGCGTTACAAATAAGATTATTCAAAACCTTGGCCGATGAAATTAACTGTCAATACGGGGAACTACTTCTTCACTCTGAAGTTCGATGGTTGAGTAGGGAACGAGTGCTAACACGTTTTAATGATGTCTTACCTACTATAATCCAATTTTTCAAACAACGCGATGAACCGATTCCAGAACTGGAAAATTTAACCTGGCTCAGAGATTTTGGTTTTCTTGTGGATATTACAGAAAAATTAAATGAACTTAATTTGCAGCTTCAGGGTAAAGACAAACAACTAGCGGAAATGATTTATGATATAAACGCATTTATAAATAAGCTTGAATTTTGGGAACAAAACCTAATCAACCGCAATACCAAGCATTTCCCTATTCTTTCAGAAAAGATATCTCAAAATCCATTGGAACTTTATGATAGTAAATATCAAGTAGAAATAATTTCTAACTTGAAGGATAACTTCAAAAATCGTTTTAAGAATTTCAACGAAATTGCTTTAGTGGCGCAATTTGTTGATTTTCCCTTCATGGAAATTGATATGCAACAGTTTTCAACTTGTGTTATGCAGAACTTTGGCGAAGACATCGCTGTGACAGAAATGGAACTGCTTGCATTTCAGAATGACTTAGTTTAAAATCGTTAAACTCAACTACAAAATGTATCTGGCCTTTAGTAAGCAAAGAAAAACATCCAGTCTTATGTCGTGTTTTGCCTTGAAAGTGAAAGCGTTATTCAGTTCAACATATTTGTGTGAATCCTCTTTTTCCAATATGAAGTTAATAGAAAACAAATACCGCAATCGACTTACAGATGAACATTTGGATAATTGTATTCGAATGGCTGTATCAAACTATACCGCAAACATTAAAAAAATTATTAATGACTCTGAGTGTCAGCTCTCTCATTGAACATGCATTAAATTAGTGTATTACTATTTTTGTTACTTTTATAGTTTTTTAGTTGTTATTAAATCGCATCGTAACCCTAAATAGCATAAAAATTTTGTTTATTTTTTTCCGGTAATTATTTTTCATGAGTACTTAGTTAACTTAGTTACTTAGTATGTACTTGTACTAAAATTAACTAAAATATAGTATTAGTTTATTTCTATTAGTATAATATATTAGTAAACCTAACAAATCTGTGTCGAATACAACTGTGCATTATTTTATTTAGGTTGGCTTACGTTCCTTACGGGCTAGGTAGCTCACTGTCTATTCCAAAACTATCGAAGTACCTCGACACACTAAAAAGGTTGGCGACCACTGTAATGTAAAAGTGACAGGATTTCAAACCCAAACAACATTAAAGGTCATTCGCCATAGTGTCAAGAACTATAGTACGTCAAAATTAATTAACTTTTTTGGTATTATATGTCTTATTTAGACACCAAATTCTTCTTAGTGATGGCTCAATGGGAGGAAGAGTGCCTTCTTTCAAAAACAAATCATCAAACTATCTTTTTTATAAGGAAGACAAAATATGATCTTTGCGTTTTAAATACAGGGTGTTGTGAAATTCACTTCATATATTGAAACCGGTAAATCCTGGTATGAATTCAGATGGGGGAAAATTAGTCATAAATGGCGCTTCAAGCTAATCAGCTGGATATCGCCCCTCAAAAAATATTTTTTTAGCCACTGTGCTCTGGTATTAAACACATGACCATATAAAAAAGTGAGCTAGGTTGTTGTGTTGCCAAGTATCTCAACAATAATTCTATGTAACAAGTTTCAATAAATACTATTTTTGTTACCTTTAAAAATAGAAATCCTACTAAAACTTCCAAAATTCCTAGTTTCAAAAAGTTAAAATACTACAACACAAATAAAACAATCCAGATAACAGCTGTTGAAACCAAAACTAACCCCAAACTAAACACCCAGAAATGTTGTGTTTTACTAAGTTATAAATTATAATGCAAATCACTAACTGCGTATGATATTTTGTTAATACTAATAAAGGGCTGAAAACTATTTTCTTTCAATAATATAATTAATAAACAGAAATCAAAAATTCACAAGGCGTTATTTATCTCATCTCATTAACAATGATGTTACCAACGTCACTTCTGTCGTCACTGTAGGGAAAGCAGAGCAGCACGTGTTGGACCTCTGGCGACTAATCAGATGGAGGCACGGCGAGGCGGCGAATTTAAAGGCAGAGTGTTTTTCATTTTTTACATCATTTGACATTTTGTCAAGAAACAAGATCAAAGGTAAAAATAAACAAAATAAAAACACGTGTATTATCTAGTTAAATTGATTTTTAAGCTGGTTTTTTCGGCTGATTTTTCCAGAAATCTGTAAATAGTAAATCTTACCATAATTAATTACCATAATTAATAATACCTTAATTTTTTCAAGTTACCTAGGTAACAAAGCTTCTCACTGACCCTGTAAGCTCTGCGGAAAGGGCCTGTTTTCCTCACTTTCACTTCACTGGAACTACCAAGGGCCAACACCAGCCCCGGCCGTACCCCGGTCGTAATGTTGCACTGGACTTCCCTGAATAGGGATCGTAGTACGAATCATGTAAATGTCTACATATTAGTATATGTATGCATTAATTACGTAGCCAGATAAAGTTATAACATGCTTTTTAAGAAATAGAGATTTTTCAAAGTAGTTAAATTGATATTTAGTAATAGCGTAATAGCACCGCTCATTAGTTACTTATTTATAGTAGGTATTATTAAATAGAAACGCTAAATTACTGGCAAAATTTCGCCGCCATAACCTGACTAATCAGAACGCGTCTGACAACGATCGCTAATCGCTCGTCTTCGTCAAAGTTCGAAAACAAGCTTCACTTCAGGTGTTGGTTTTAGACATCTTTGCACACATTTTGTATTTAACAGAATAATGTCTTTTTTTACAAAATTTCCTGATATACCTATTGGTTATAATTTTAATAACTGTGTAGGTGTTCTCAATCAGTGTGATGGTAAATTATGTGAACTCTGGAGCGACCCACCGGACTGGATATGTTAGTAAATTATGACAGACTGGGCGGCGGCGGTGGCGACGGCGGCGGATTGTGCTTTCGTTTTGATTTCCAACCCCTTTTTAAAGGCAGAAAATTTAAGCTAGCAGGAATAAATGAATAATGCTCATCTCATTAATAACGTAATAGCTAAGTCATAATTCTTTATGTTAACGCTGGCCTGTTTCGTTCTGTTTACAATGTCAACAGTGGCGGTGCCAGTTTTTTCTTTTTCGGCTGGGCAGCAAAAATATGCATTATTTCGGATAATCCAGATTTTTGTATAATTTAGATATTTTGGATTTGTGACGCTTAAAATAAAATTATTTTGGATTTTTGAAATTCAAACTAAAATAAAAAAATTGAATAAAAAACACATTCAGTTTATTTTACACAGTAACATGATTACAGAACAGTAAACATTAAGAGCTGTTTTTCTATTATTATGTTGAGTGGCAAAAGAGTCTACAACTACATCTATGTCCAATGTTTTTGCAATATTGTTCCAACGTATAAAATTCCCAAATCTGTGAGCCTCTCTTGTGACGTTGTCCTTAAATATTTTTTTATTCTTCTTAAGCCATTAAACGACCTTTCACAACTGGCACTTGAAGGGGGTACGGTTATCGTAATGTTGCACAAATTATTTACTTCGTGATGTACTAAATTAAATTCCTGCAGAAGAATTGCAAGATGTGATAAGGTCTTTATTTTAACATCATTATTAATTTCATACCTTTCAATGGTTTTAATTCATTTTCAATTCAAATAATTTGTAGAGGAAACCTGTCGGAAAATTATATACCTAATCATATTATTGCTTAATAAGTTATAAAAATTACTTCTTAAAAACATCCAATGGAATATATTACCAAATCAGTGCTAAATTATAGATGAATACCGATGAATATACGTGAAAGATTGGTCTGTAACTAAAAGCAATTTCGATCATCAAACTATATTATCATCCAAAATTAAAACTTGATTTTAATGTTTCGGTTATGAAGAGGTGTCACTTGTAGCTTTCTACCTCAGCTTAAAGTATGTTAAAACAGACGAGTCTAAGATTATAAGTATGTTCTATGTTTGTGTTAGTTATTAAACACCCATGGGTATTTGTAACACATACTGTATCTTATCATGCTAAAATCTACCTTAAGTTTACTCCCGAATGTTGAAGACTCCTGTCAATAAAGACGTAGTGTACACAGAGAGAAAGAAAAAGCTGGTGGGTATTAAATCACATTCTATAATTTTTTAAATAAAAACATAATTCCCTGGATAAAACCATATTTCAAATAAAAAAGCGATACTTGCAACAAAATTTCTTTTATATTTTGCATAATTACTGTAATTAAAATATTTAGTTGAGAAATATATTCTTAAAAAAATTAAATTATTTTTCCGCCAACAAAAGCTTTAATAATTAATAGAAAAATTCGCATAATTAAACATTGTATTAAACGTTTCATTGTACAAATTAAATTGTATTGTCGCAATAACGAAGAAAATCTACTGACAATTATAATTTAATTTTCCTAATAAGGGAAAAACAGAACTAAATATGTAATTCCAAAAATTAAAGTTTATTCCTGACAACTAAATCGCGGCTTATGAGAATAAAATTATTCTTTACGCTAGCCCTAACCGCCATGCCATCCCGTCGACATAAATCATCCCGGAGTGCATCACATTTACCCATCGTCCCTTGATGAGACGGCAGACTAAGCGGCTACTCCAGTAGTAACAGTGAAGGTGACGGCCATTTGGTCTATTTTTGTTAGTGTATGTATTTATGGATAATATAATAGCCTTTTGTTGTTTTATTTTGTAGGGATATACCTATAAATGTACCAAGATATGCATGTATTCAGTGATAAGTAAAATTTAAAGTTTCTTTGTATTTGGTGAATATTTGTTGGCGTTATAGTATAGATCTTTTATAGAACAAAAAATAAAAATATACTTTTCTGTATGGCGACTTTATTGCAGGGTTTTATTGTGTCATTTTAAAAATGATTGTATCACATTAAATGCAATAAATATGTGAAACGAAAGCAGACATTTTCATCTTTTGTTTTATAAAAGCTCTATATTTTAACCTCAAGAAATAATTTCTTACTGCTTAAGGTTCTCTTTGCTCCGCTATGTTTGGTATTGTCAACCTATAATTCAGTTTTTTTTACGTTTATCTGCTTTGCTTTAGCATTTGAAAAAAGTTATGTATAATATGATATTCGTTAAGAAAATCATTACTAGGCTAGTATGAACGCATATTTCAATCTATTTCTTAACTGTTTGGCCCGCAAAAAATTTACGATCATGGTGTCAGAAAAAATGTCACTAAATTTTTTGAGGGCCAAACATTGAAAAAATAGCGTTCATACTAAACTAGTATATAATGATTTGCTTAACGAATAGCATATTATACATAACTTTTTCACATGCTAAAGTAAAGCAAATAAACCTAAAAAAACTGAATCAATTTTTTTTGGGAACTATATCGGGATTGCAAATAGTATATAAATCTTTCTTAGTAAAATTAAGGTTTACTTCACGTAATTAAATTAAGATATTTTTGTTAACCAATATTAGTTGTAGGTATCATACCTTCACATTAAATGAATTAAATGATAATTGATACAATTAAGTCATATTTTACTTTATCGGGTAAATTTACTTACAGAAATTATGATTTACTTCAGTTAATTAAACCTGCCAATTAAATAATTAAATTCGCTGAATTATATATTTAATTGCTCGATACCAATTAAATAATTTAATTGAAAGAAAAAAGTTTTACTTGTGTAAATTAATTCTTTCTCTCTGTGTAGTGATAGAAATATTCTATTACGTAGTTACATAACTGAGACCCAACGTGGGCTATGATATAGAGGTAAATTATACAGATCCTTTTAAACCTGAACGCCTGATTTTATTTCGTGTAACACGAAAGTGCCAATTATATCTAAATTACTCCTAACATTGTAGGTTCATTAAAACAACCGGTGTTATATAATTATTTTGCCTAAAAAATGAAAACTCTGATGTAATGTAATATAGATACCTCCTAGAAAGTTCTAATTCTTCCGCACATTCTTGTAAGATAATGTCCCAACGCGTAAAAATAAAAGGCTCACTGCAAAAAGTAAAAAAATTCAAAAAATTGTTTTATTAAGATTTTGCCCTCAAATTAGAAATTCGAGTTAATTTTTTAATTGTTCCAGAAACTTTTGTTAATAAATTTTTTAAAATATTTTAATAAGCAGGGGTAGTTTCGTGGATAAATCGTGACATTTTATTTTCTGTAGGTTTTACCAACTTTTATTAAGAACAAAATTTACTATAGCCGGGACTTTCCTTTAAAAAGAACTACAAGGGCAAAAGAGAAATATAATTCGTAAGAGCAATCAAAATTTAATTTTATTAATTTTTCCCAAATTACATGAACCAAAGAACTCTTGAATTACACATGAAGATTTCATAGAAACAATAAAATACAGGGTGTTGTAAAACTTTACCGACCACATTTTACAAGTGTGGCCAAAACAAGAAAAAAATCGAATTAACATAATTTCGTAAACAATTTTTCTTTAAATTTGCTTAGGTTTTTCATATTTATTTAACACATTTTCAAAGATTCATTTCAGCTCATACATATTTTCTAGAGTAGCTATGGAATAACCCTATAATCATTCGACACAATCGACAAATTGATATTGTTGGGGGCCATGATCCAACAGGTCAATAATTGACTGAAATTAAAAAACGAATAGATCACTTTAAAAATTTAGATTGGATTTAGGTCATATTTTTTAAAATATAATGCAAACAGTAGAACATATCATTCAGTCAATGAATAAAACAGAAACGTATTTTAAAAAATGATAGTTAGTGTTATCTGAAAAGTAAATTCGCAAGGGCGGTCTAAATAATCGTAACCCATGAGAAATGACAGTCTGTCGGTTATTTCGAACGGTACAAAGGATAGTCGTTAGGTCCTCCAAGAAGTGCGGTATGTACGAAATATGAATGAAGTGTCTTTAGTGAAATTAATAATTAAAACCAAAATACAATTAAAATTGTATCACCCTGTATCGCGGAAACGAAGTTGCGGACTTATGTTTATACGATTTTTTTTGTTCTTATACAAAGAATCACCTGTAAAATGTTTTCGATAGGGTTTTGCAACACTCTTTATCCGGGCACTTTAGAGAAGAGGCCAATTCGTTCTAAATTTTAACTGGATATCCACTTCACCGATAAATAGAAGTTAGCAGAACCAAAACGCCTTTTAAATTTTTTTCACATGTCATTTTTTGATATTTTATTGCAAATTTATTACCATATTACTTATTTTCTTATATTATTGTTTTCTCCTGTTTATAAAAAAATTGCGGCTCTGTTAGCTTGAGTATTAATAATTTTATACTGAAATTTCTGGCTAATAATTTATTCTAAGATATGTAGAGAGACTGAAAAGAAAAAATATAAAATATATTTAAAAAAACGGCATTTTCATCTATATAGGGTCATATTAATTTTAAAAAAGTGTGGCGCTTCAAACTTGACTTTAAACCAATAACCACTAAACTGAAATATTTTTATGTTGAAATTTTTAGCTAACTAATTGCTTCAACAAGAAATATAACACTATATGAATATAGAGATGAGGACAATGTGACGTGAGATAGTAACTTTAAGGCTTTTGAATTAAAAAAAAATTAATACATATTACCAAGAATTTTTATTGACTTCTGTGAACTTACTAGTAATATTTCCTTGCCTTTTCACACTAGTTACTCGAAAGGACACCAACTTTGTAAAACAAATTACAGGCATAATGTCCTTAGCATGTTTATTTACAACATAGTGTACGTGTGCTGGTCAATAATATTATTGTTTTATGACTATACAAAAATGGTTTTGCTTTTTTTTTCTTTATCCAAAGGCGGCAAATTCGTTCGTCACCTAGAGCGGCAAATATCAGCGCCGGCCCTGTTAGCATGGGGTCGACAAGAGGACAAATAAACCAAATAATTTTCTGTGGAATCTTAGCGTATGGAATAATTATTTTATAAAAGTAAAAACTTGTAGATCTGCACTTTCCACCTATTTTCTTTAGACTATTGTAGGTTAGATACTGAGCAGTATGCACGAAAGGTCGTCTTCACGAGACGGGGGTAAAGGAGATAATTTTGAATACGAAATTTATTTTACATTTACCATTGTATCAAATTCATGGCTGTTTAATGTCATCATTATAAATTACAGGAATCCTTAATACTTTAATTCCTTATATTATTTTGCGTAAGATATATTTTTCACACAAGGGTAATAAGCACCCCCAGATTTTTTTTCCTATATACGCCCTTGTACGCATGAAATTTTTAATTTCCTGGCCATAATGGCCAGAGCAAATAGAGAACTCCTTTTGATTCTGATCTGGGGTCCCCTTGTGCTATCGTGATTTCTGGGCCCTTACCCTCACTTAGATAGGTTGTACACACAGAGTGGCTGAAGTTTAGACTATGCCTGAGCCAGAAGCAACAAACCAGAATCAAAATGAGACCTCATACTTATCGGTATGTTTTGAATAGACAAGATACAAGAAATATTAATTATTTTTTAGTGTCGTTTTAATCATAATATGTCGTTTTTAGGGTTGGTCTCAACAGTTTTACTGAACAGAACAGATCTAAGAAATATACCACATTGGTAAACTAACTATACAATACTGATGTAGTTTTGAAAATTTTGCATATAGAAAAATGCTATATTAGAAAACTTTAAATGAAACTAGTATTTATTTTGCCATTAGTGTTAACTTGTCAACAATTTTGACCGCTATACAAATGTTTTGTTTATGTTTTTATATAGGTTAGAGGTAAAAAAATAAATACAAGCAAAAATTTCGATAAATTAAAGAAAAATTTATTCTGAAAAACACAAAATTTTTAATTGTAAAAAAATAATATTCGGTATTTCCTCCTCTTGCCCTAATGCAGCTATCTACATGTGATATCCTCCTAATAAGATTGTTTAGGTTTTCGACAGGTATTCTGTTCCATTCTTGAATTGCATCTTGTACCAGCGCATTCAGGGTTCTTGGCTGCTGACTGCGATGTTTTATTTCCCTCTTCAACATATTCCACGCATGTTCAATAGGATTTTGATCGGGAGAATTTGATGTCCAGTCCATGTCCAGTCCTCAAGATACTCATTTACCATCCTTGAACGATGTAAACGAGCATTATCATCCATAAAAATTAAGCCATCTCCAAATGCTTGTTGCGGAGAAAGGACAAAAGTCTGAAGAATGTTGGCAATATATGAATGACTATTTAGGCTCTCCGATATATGAACCAGTGGACTTCGAAAATTTTGCATTATCCCCGCCCAGAACACGGTACTGCCGGCCGCCTGTATAATGAACAACAGGATTGGCTCTATTTAAACGAGAATTAAGTCCTGATTGTCTCCACACTCGAATACGCTTATTATCGCTTATTAAAGCATCTCCTGGTCTCATCCAAGAACACTACATTATTCCAGTGATCTTCGCTATGTTGACGTTGCTCAAGAGCTCAATTATAACGCCTTGGGTGCTGATCAGGAGTTCATTCAGTGTCAAAAATTCATCGACGCAATGTAGCAAGTGATACGCACACCCGCTGCATTTTGTACAGGTATTCTGTTCCATTCTTGAATTGCATCTTGTACCAGCGCATTCAGGGTTCTTGGCTGCTGACTGCGATGTTTTATTTCCCTCTTCAACATATTCCACGCATGTTCAATAGGATTTTGATCGGGAGAATTTGATGTCCAGTCCATGTCCAGTCCTCAAGATACTCATTTACCATCCTTGAACGATGTAAACGAGCATTATCATCCATAAAAATTAAGCCATCTCCAAATGCTTGTTGCGGAGAAAGGACAAAAGTCTGAAGAATGTTGGCAATATATGAATGACTATTTAGGCTCTCCGATATATGAACCAGTGGACTTCGAAAATTTTGCATTATCCCCGCCCAGAACACGGTACTGCCGGCCGCCTGTATAATGAACAACAGGATTGGCTCTATTTAAACGAGAATTAAGTCCTGATTGTCTCCACACTCGAATACGCTTATTATCGCTTATTAAAGCATCTCCTGGTCTCATCCAAGAACACTACATTATTCCAGTGATCTTCGCTATGTTGACGTTGCTCAAGAGCTCAATTATAACGCCTTGGGTGCTGATCAGGAGTTCATTCAGTGTCAAAAATTCATCGACGCAATGTAGCAAGTGATACGCACACCCGCTGCATTTTGTACATCTGCAGCAGGTGTGGCAATATTGGGGTTACGTCTAACATATAAAGTTATGAGACGATTTTGACGTTAATTTGTAACCCGAGGCCATCCAGATCTAAGCTAATCAGTCACAGAATTCGTTTCTAAGTAACCATATCCTAAAAACATCACTTTGATTAACGCCTAGCCGATTCGCCATTTTAGTTGGGGGGACACCCTCCTCCACCAAAGTCATAATTCTCACTCTATCGACGCCTCTGCATATTGAAACAAAACCTGACTTCTACTTTAACGTTTGATATAAACTAATACAAATTTATTTGCGACTAATTTAAAAACAAATATTGCAGCATTTTGTACAGGGTGTTCAATTTTGGACACTTTTGCAGCGTATCTCGGCTATCTCTAAAGATAGAGAGCTGCGGTTTCCGCAATACTGTGCTACTTTTTCGTGAAACGGATGATGCTGCAAACACAATTTTCATAGCCCCCTTCGTTTCACAGATATAGGGCGATTTTGAAAATGTATCATTTTCATGCACCCCTCGTATCTCAGTTGCGTTTTAACTTATCAGTAAGGTAAACACTAATTATGATATAGGTTCTAGTGTGGAATCCAGTGACCCAGTCATTTTTTTTAGAAGAAACGAATTTGTATATAAAAAGTTCCATTTTTTTAATGGAACACCCTGTATATTATGCTTTCATTCGATTGCTTTTTCCATAAGCTTTTGAAAAATATATAATTGTTGGTATATATCTTTTGGATCAACTTCAGAATTTTACAATTAAAAAAAAAGAGTATACCTAATATCTCATAGTATGCCCTGATTTAATGATTTGAATCAAATGAATAGAGACATTTAACTAACATTGAGGTATATTTTTAAAATTTTAAAACCCAATAACAAAACTTAATGAAATTTTGAAAAATAATTCACTGTTCCAAACAAATTTAGATAAAACAGGAAACAAATGTTTTGAGTAAATTTAAAATGTAAATGTAAAAAATCTTTGTTTATATTTTATAAATCACAAAAGTTGCTCAAAATTGTTTGATTGGGTATTATAACGTACCAGCTTATGCATGAAAATTTATATCCGATGTTTCCAGATCGCTAAATAAATGGTATATTAATATAAATTTCTATTATATTTTTTAAAATGCAAACCGCCGGAAACTGGCAACACTAAACTACATATTTTTTAATTTACGATGTCTAAATCAAAATTGTTATGGTTTCCTTATGATTAAGAAAGTCAATGTTATTTAGTTTAATTTCTTTAGTACTTGTTAAATAATGTTGTTGAAGAAATCTGGACATTCCCATACGATTTGTACCGGTTATGCTGTTAACTACCGATAAAATAAAGAAGAAAAGTAGGAAGTACCATTACCATCCCTTGTTGTCTACTGTTTTAATAATATTTTTTTTTGGTTTCTGGTGTGTAGCAGGCGTGGCGCGTGAGTTTTTTCACAAGTGGGGCAAATTTTGTGGGCAACTAGTGATATAAACGTAACAATCAAAACACACGTTTTTAATTAAGGAAGGTAGTACCTACTAGTACTACACTAACTACTACACAAAGGACACAACACAGATATCAAATAACATCCAAAAGTATATTACACAACAAAATTAGGAAAGCCGAAACACCTCTTAAACTAATAATAACTGCCGGCGCAACGTAATGAAATGTAAAGAAAAGTTTAGGCAAATCCGATGCGCATATTAGGTAATTAGTTTTTCTTTGTCTAACCCAAATGTTTTGCAATAGTATACAGGGTGCGCCAAACTCAGTGGCCTATTAGAAATATTCAGAAAACGACAAAAGATGTGTTTCTGAAAATTTGGGTGTGGTCATAGGAACTGGTGTTCTATCGCTTCAAAATATTTTGAAAGAGGCGGTGTTGCCAGATTATCCTGAAACTCATAGCAACTTCGGAAGTGAAGTGAAGTGATGAAAATGTACAGGATGTTCCGTTAAAAAAATATTATACGTCAAAGTCGAAATTTTCGCGATTTCTGTTAAAATGGGATAAAAGTCGCAAAAGTGGAGTAATTCGATTTAAATGTTAGGAGATTGTAGGGGACCTAAGGTTACAAAATTCTCTTGATTTTGGTTAGGGTCGAAAAATGGGAAGTAATTCTTTTGAATATTTTTAAGTCGAAAATTGCCGTTTGCAAATCCCTCTTTGGTACTTAATAACTCAAAATCGAAACGTCGGCCAGAAAAACGGATACACACGGAAAACTTCAAAATCTCAAATACTTTCTTTTCGCAATACATTTACCTATACCTAAAACGTCTGGAAAATGGATACATTTGGGGAAAACTGGAAATTTAGATTTCTGACCCAAATTTTCCACGGTTTTTAATTTTTTTTTGTGGTCAAAATGGATCCAAATCCAAATCCGATATAGCTAGCCGGAAAGAGCTCATCAAAATATGTCTTGTACAGGGTTATCCAACGAGGACTGAACAGGGCCTTATTTTTGACCTTCCCTATATTTTTGAAAAAAACGAAAAAAGCAGATGGGCGTAACTTCTATCGCTGAATTTGAAATTGGCACTTAGAACACGATTGCGCTCAAAACAAAAGAACTACGACATAAACTTGTATTTTCTTTTATGGAATACCCTATATTTTATTTGATTTTTGAAAAGCCGCCATTTTTCTGCGTATATTGCAGTGTAAATCTTATCTATGAACTTAATCGTTAACTGTTATTTATTTCGTTTTAAAGAAAAATGTTTCCCTTATTTTTACCTAAATATTGCTATAGGTAACAGGTAATTAATTGATTACCTATGCTCTATCAAATAGAGAAAGTCAAAATTCCATTTTAAGGATAAAAAATGTATTCGAGGAAACAAAATCAAATAAAAAAAAAACAAATAAAAATAATAAATCAACATATTAAAACTAATAGCACTAATAATTTAAATGTTCTATGTAACCGCCGGTATTCTCGAAACAACATCTGTAGATTCTTTGCAATCTTTCTAGACTTGCTGTTAGGATATAATTTTCCCGATTAAGTCTATTAACTTCGTTAACTATTTTTTCCTGAATTTCTTCAATGTTTTGGTTTCTTTCCCTATATACCAAATTTTTCAGATGACCCCAAAGAAACGAATCTAAATGCGACAATTCTGGACTATTTGGGGCCCACGGAATTGTTCCATTGCGTCCAATCCATTCCTCGTGGCGTTGGTTTAGAAAATTATTCACGTCGCGAGTGGCGTGCGGGGGTGCTCCGTCGTGTTGCCAAATTAGAGAGCGATATACTTCCAGAGGTAATTCTTCTAAGAAATCTTCAATTTCATTATGAACAAAGTTGAGATACCTTTGACCAGTTAACGCCCCATGATAAAATATTGGTCCTACAATTAAATTGTTTATCATTGCACACCAAACATGCACGGACGTTCTTCCCTGAAATTTAATAGGTTGAAATTTCCGTGGGTTTTCACTGGCCCAGTGGTGTTTGTTGTGGCGATTAAACATGCCTGACGTGGTAAATGTAGCCTCGTCTGTCCAAAAAATTTTCTTAAATATGTCCGGATCATTGTCTTGCTGCCTAATTATTATTTGGGATACATATTGAAATCTCGACTCCTTTTGTTGGGGTGTTAAATGTGGGACAGGAACGTGGAATGGCTTGAATTTGTTTTCTTTCAAAGTTCTGTTTACCGTTCCATAACTAACTCTTCGCCTGTAATTACCATATCTGATGTCTCGAACTGCGTCAGGTATAGAATTCGCAGGATGTAGTGTAAAATAATTCGTAATTGCGTGGTCTCGAAGTCTTCTTCTTGCAACGGTTCTCTTCTTGTCACGCAAAGATTTTGTTTCCTCGAATAAATTTTTTATCCTTAAAATGGTATTTACCGATATATCCCTTCCAAACGTAGCAATATATCTTCTCCTGGCTTCTCTAGCGTTTTCTTGGCTTTTGTAATACGTCGTAACGATTTGCAGTCTCTCTGCTAATGAATACTTCATTGTGTAACAATATTCCAAAGTCTATTTTGACTTTCTCTATTTGATAGATCATAGGTAATCAATTAATTACCTGTTACCTATAGCAATATTTAGGTAAAAATAAGGGAAACATTTTTCTTTAAAACGAAATAAATAACAGTTAACGATTAAGGTAATAGATAAGATTTACACTGCAATATACGCAGAAAAATGGCGGCTTTTCAAATATCAAATAAAATATAGGGTATTCCATAAAAGAAAATATAAGTTTATGTCGTAGTTCTTTTATTTTGAGCGCAATCGTTTTCTAAGTGCCAATTTCAAATTCAGCGATAGAAGTTACGCCAATCTGCTTTTTTCGTTTTTTTCAAAAATATAGGGAAGTTCAAAAATAAGGCCCTGTTCAGTCCTCGTTGGATAACCCAATTTTCTAGTTTCTTTATTTCTTATGGCAAGGGAGCAATCGACGATTCAATTTCGCTGTTTAGGTTTTTTTGCACTCGACGTCGGTATATTTGAATCACTCTATATTTTTTCTATATAACTTTTTCCCAATTTTTAAAAGCTATCTTATAAAGGGATAATTAAACTTTACGTTCGTGAATTGGGTACGAAACCTGCGTTGCTCAAAATTGTTACAGTTCTCTCTAACACAAAACTCGCATATTTTATTTATTCATCGTATGGCATTTAAAAGTATGATCGATCGTCCCTGCAAATTTTGAAATTCGAGTGTAGTGGCTTCACGCAGATCTTTTATAGTGAGATGTCGAGACTTGTAAACTGTATTTTGTTAGTAACCCCACAAAAAAGTTAAGGACGGAAAGATCGGGTGATCGTGGTGGCTATCTTACAGGTCCTATCCATTTTTCAGGAAAATTATTTTCTAAAAAAGGACGTATTATTCCGGCATTACGGGCAGGCGCCCCATCCTGTTCGAAACACATATTGTTTAAGAAGCCAAGGGAACACTATCTAGCAATTCAGGTACAACATTCTGCAATATATCCAGGTAACGATTAGCTGAAAGGCTTCCCTCGTAAGTTCTATAAGTTAGTTGCCTTTATAGAATAAAACAATCGAATCTTCCTTGCAGCTTCCGCTCAAAGTAAAGATGATGGTTTTCTTGGTACCAATATGTCTGGTATTGTGTCTGTTGAAAATACCAGAGCTCGTTAAATACTCCTCATCGAACCATAACACAAATCTTCCAAAATTCACATTGGCTTTAGTTTTCTGCAAAAACCAATTGCAAAAAATGAGACGACGTTCAGCATCCCGAAGATGTAAATGCTGAACGATTTTGACGTTATATGGTCTAAATTAATATTTGGGTAATATGGTTTGTGCTTGAACCTTGTTCACTCCAACTTCTTTCTCAATACCTCTACACGATGTAGTAGGAGTTGCTTCTACACTGCCTAAAACGTTAACCTCGTCGATTTCTCGATTTTCCTTATTGTAGGATTTTGGTCTTGGCTGCATAAACGCACCATAATTAACTACTTTTTTTTAATTCTAGATCATGTATCGGGAAAAGGTTGCCTTCTGTCTAGATATCTATAATGCATATAGAAGAAAAGCCAAAGATAAATTTATAATGGATATAAAATCCTACTAGATACCTGCTAAAATATAGTTCGGCGGCATCATGCGAATTTTCATTCGATTCAGTATAGCAAGCTATCGTATCATACTTTTCAAAGTTCCGATAAACTCTCATTTCAGCCATTTTTTTCAACGAAAAACACAGTAATAAATAAGAAGTAGGAGTTTAGAGAACAATAAACTTTTTAAATGATCTCTTGCAAATTTTGACAAGCTGTCTGACTAGCAGTCATGAAAGGATACTATTATATTCATTTGTTTCAAATCATTATATCACGGCCTACTATGAAATAATATACCTTTTTTTGTTAATTGTAAAATTCGGAAGTTATTCGAAATATACCAACAATTATATATTTTTGTAAAGCTTATGAAAAAAGCAATCGAATGAAACCAAAATATACAGGGCGTCCCATTTAAAAAATGCAACTTTGGCTTTCATCTTTAAATTCGTTCCTTCTCGAAAAAAAAAATTGACTACGCCACTGGATTCTACAAAAAAAAACTATATAATAATCAGTTTTTATCTTACTGATAGGTTAAAAGGCAACTGAGATACGAGGGGTGCTTGAAAATAACACATTTCCAAAATCGAGTGAAACAAGTTTCGCTGTGTACCACAATTAATTGAATATCCCACTGGGTACGGACCCGCTATTTTTGCTACTTGCACCAAAATATATCTAAGTTTAAGGCACAAAGGCCGATTTCGAAGAAAGAGAACTTATCATGGTTTTACTTAGAAACACAGTAATACTTGTAACAATTACACAACCAAAATAAATAAAAAAACGGTAACCTTAAAAATAAAACTGCGGCCATTGAAAACACTACAAATACGTCTTACGCGTTTACCCTTAAGCTCGATGCCAAGTGACTAAAGTGGAAGAATCAATGCCAAATAAGGATTATTGAATGATAGATACAACAAATAGTTATGTTTTTTTCAACCGAAAACTATCTCGGTTCACTGTACCCTCTGGGTACACTGTTCCCACTTTGACCCTACTATTAGAACCTTTTTTCTTATTCTTGACACAGCTGTTTAGATGAAATTTAAAAAAATATATATCGTTCCTGTCCAGGCAAAGTATCGTTAGTGCCGTTTTCGTCAAGATGAGTTTTCAGTATCGTTGGAACCGTCTCTGGGAGACACATCGATTAAATAAAACATCATAAGTCCCCAAAACGATTTAAAAATGAAAATCTTTAAAAAATATTTTGAATCACATTATGCAAAAGGCCGCAAACTTGGAGTTTGCGCATTTTGCTCCGTCTATTTCAGCTTACATCGAAAAATATGACATAGTTGAAATTGGAACTATAGTGTTTTGCCTAACATAAAATAAATAAACCTTGCAGTGACTGGTAGAAAAATATATGAAAAATCAGTTTTTTGGATCTCCTGTAAAATGGCATAAATGGCGCTAGTACGATACTTTGCTTGGATACGTACGCTATAGTCGAAAATAACTTTTTTGGGTGTAATAAAAATATAACTATTATTTTGAATTGTAAGCACGTTTTAGTCCTTTTTGTAAAAAATCGGAGTAAAAAAAATTAACATATCAAAAACTAATAAATTTGACTTGAATTTCTAGAAAGGCAAATAGTAAAAAAAAAAACTACAAACACCTATACTTACCGTCCTACAACCTACCCTGTTAAAAATTAATTTTTCTATCTGTCCGCATTGGATACATTTGTTTACTTCTTTTTCTGAGACAACAGCTTAATTGTATTACATCTTGGTAAAATAATGCTCGTGCTGTAAAGGTGATAATTTTTTGTTTGTGTGTTGACAAAAAGAAACCTGGGTAAATACCAACTCAAAAATACTTTATCATTCGTACTACTGATAAAGTGTTTCCTTGTTTGTTTATTAACAAAATACTCGTTGATGTGCCTTATTTCTCACTTTTCAGATTATGTACACCTTTTATTGACCTAAGATAATATCCTTTTTATGTTGATATAATATACTAATTCTTCGGCTTATCACTTTACAAATAATTTTCTTATGGGAACAAATATGCCATAATAATCGTATCATCTTATCTTGTAACAGAAAGAGAAAAACCAAATACCAGTTTTAAAAAGTTTGCATTTGAAAATAAACATTTACATATAAAACAAATTTTATCAATGAAAGAAAACTCCAAATTTTTGATAGTCTGCAATTACATAAATCTGTAAAAATTCTATAAAGAGTGAATAGGACCGATTTATCTAACAAGTAAACCTTTTTTTTTTAATTACATCAAACTACTATTTAAACGATAGAGTAATAATGTAAATTGTGAATTAGAAGGCTAGTAGTACCTTTGCTGTTACATTTTTTGCATTTTTTTTCCTTCTCGGACAATTTTTCAGAGTGGCACAATGTTGTAAAAAAAAAATCGAAAACAACATTGCACATCTAAATGTACCCTGGTTCAGTATTTACACATTTTGTATCCTCATTGGTACACATAATTCTGAACAAACTTTAGAAGATTTCAAGCACGTCATTAAGAAAACGTTGTGAAATTACAAGCACAATTTGAAGTCGCGAAGAAAAATGTAAAATTACCTTATAATGGTGAAATTAAAAAAACAAAAACGAATTTTGGGAAATCATTTTTTTTTTAATTTTAATTAATCAATATTAAATGAGTCAAACTATTGACACTCTTCTCAAACAATATGACATTGTATTATTTTAAATTCGACGTTTTCTTTCTTTTTCCAGGCTTCACAATGCCCCGAGAGGGCATAATACGCGTACATATTTTATTAAAAAATACAAATATTCTAATACTTCAATTGTGATCTCGCACATTCCTTAGTTTTGTTCTTGCGAAAAAATTTCGTGTCGTCAAAGTGTACCGTGGAATCACTCACGCATGTCTTCAATTCAAGCCTCTGCATTTAGAGAAAGTTGGCGTGTGGGCGGCCATATCGAAAAGAAGGTTAATTGGACCGAATTTTTTTGACGGGACCCTCAATTCGTCGCCATACCCTAATGAAATTTTAGAAAATTTTGTAAACGCATTAGACGGTGAGGAGATGCGACAAAGCTACTTCCAGCAGGACGGCACCAATTCACGTAACTCTTGGTAATTTAAATTTCTTGGAAGAGTATTTCATAGGTCAAATCATTAGCCGTAATATGCCAGTTAGGTGGCCACCATGACCCTGCGATCTCACGCCGTGCGACTTTTTCTTATGGTCACACATTAAAAACTCGGTTTTCAAAACCCCTTGTGAAAATTTAGAAGACCTACGGGCTAGAATTACAAATAAATTTCAGGAGATTAACAACTCCCCCCAACTGCTCACAAAAGTTTTTGATGCTGTAACGAGAAGAATGAGAACATGTTTGGAAGTAGTAGGTGGACACGTCTCTCATTTAGTTTAAATTTGTAAGTTTTAGGTTCTTTGTTGTCAATTTTCTTAAAAATTAAAGACCTCAGAAATTGGCAGTTTTATTTTTTTATTCACCTACACCT